>JAABKJ010075445.1:144759768-144809768 GCA_011634705.1 Andricus grossulariae
GAAAACTGATTTTTGTACTAAAGTAAGTAGTTAAACTTTTAACTTAAATTTTCAGTTAAGAAAAAGAATTTAAAAAAAAAAGAATTTTCCGGTAAATATTAAAATTTGTAACCAAATAATTTTCAACCAAAATTAAGAATCTTCAAACAAAAAGGATGACTTTTTAACAAAATTGTTGAATTTTCAACCAAACAGTTGTATTTTTCTCCAAGAAAAATGCAATTTCTACTAAAGTAAATGCATTTTAAATTAAAAGGACAAATGTAAAAAAATAGTTGAATTTTCATCGAAAAAAGATTTCAGTTGAATTTTCAACGCTATGATACTTTTACACAATTTTACACAAATTTTTTATTTTACACAAAAAGTAAATTTTTTACGAAAATATTTAAATTCTCTATCCAAAAAAGCGAATTTTCAACAAAAAGTAAATTTTCTACGAAAATAATTAAATTTTCAACCCTCAAAGACGAATTTTCAACAAAACAGTTGAATTTTTAACAAAAAAGGATTACTTTTTGACAAAACTGTTGAGTTTTCAAACAAATAAAATTTATGACTGAAAAGATAATCTTCATGAGAAAGCAACTGCAAAACAAAAGAAATATAAATATAAATACAAGGCAAAAAATTACTAATAAGAATATTATATTAATTAATATTCAAATACCAGAATATTAAACTTGTATCATTTTTAACCTAAAATCTTTTATAAACGGAATAAAACAATTTCAAATTTATTCTTCTTGACAGTTATTTAAAGTTATATAAAATCCCTGACTTTTACGAGATTTCTTTTTTTAATTAATTGATTTTTCCTTGACTAGTAAAATTCCTTCACTTTTTTAAAAATTATTGTTGGCTAGGTTCGTTTTTAACTCACCAGGTTTCTTTGTCGCGTAATGTAAAATTTTATTAAATTTCTTTACAATTACTGCGAGTTATTTGTTTCATTAACGATTTCCAAAAATGACGTACATGAATTTTATAACTGGAATAAAACGATTGCAAATTACAAATTTAAATTTATTATCCTCGGCATTTATTTTAAGCGCCACTTACAGAAATTTCCTGACTCTTCCAAGCTTTTTTCAAAATCCCTGACCCTCCCCGACCAATAAAAATAAAAATTAAATTTAAATTATTAATATCTCGACCCCTTTCTCCCCCTTGAGCTGTTACGTAATTTAACTACGATACCTAATTAAAAAAATTCTCTTCTAGATACTTTGTATCGACGAGGCGACCGCCAACGTCGATCACGAGACTGATAAAGCGATTCAAGCAACGATAAAGTCTTCCTTCAGAAGTGCGACAGTAATCACGATTGCCCACAGGATTAGAACAATCATGCACTGTGATAGGTAAATCCATTTTTTTCATCATATTTATGATTTTTGATATTATCAAGAACTACATGGTAGTCAAGGGGTCGGTTTAATTATGAATGAAAGAGCAAGACAGCATCTCAAAGATCATGACTTTGTATCACCCAGATTGTTGTGGGCTAGAATGAAAGTAGGAATCAGAAGATTATTCATCATAGCGTGCTACGCCCCAGTTGATAGCGACCCGAGGGAAGTCAAAGACGCCTTTATATATATATATATATATATATAACGACTTACGTTAAGCAATGAATTAGCAGATTTTAAATACTGACGAGAAAAAGACAACTATGCTCATCTCGCCCCACCCTACCCCACTATTATTAGTTTGAGTTTATTCCAAAGGAACTGAATGATTTCACGGTATTCTTTAAAATTCTATGAAATTTTCAATCGATTTAAATAATTTGAAGGGATTTCAAATATTTCTAAAGATTTTAGGGTATTTTCACAAATTAAAGGAAATTTCCGAGAGCTTTAGAAAAAAATTAATTTTTATGCAGTTGTTAAGATTTTCCTAGAATTCCGAAACATATGGCACAATTTTACAGGACTTATTGTTCCTGTAGAATAATTTTAAGATATTTGCAAAAATTCCCTAGGATTTTATCAGATTCTGAGGATTTAAAACATTTTGAGAGCTTTTAAATGCTCTCGAATTATTTTAATAAATGTTCCGGGATTTCAGGAAATATAATGAGATTTCATAGAATTTCATGGGATTTTATAACATTTAAATGAATTGTGATAATTTATTCACAAGAGGTAAGGGATTTTGTAAGGCTTTGAAGATTTGAAGAGATTTAAAAATATTTGTTGCAATTCATTTGAATTTATTTGAAATTCACCCTTAATTCTTATTAATTTATCCTGAATTCTTTTATATTCCTTTTAATTCTCTTGATTTTTTTTCATTTTACTAAATTTCACACAATTTAGTGGATTTAATTTTTTTTTAGTTTTTGTTCAATTATTCTTGAAGTCTTTTGAGCACACCTTAAATTCTTAGGAATTTAATAAATTCCTTTAAATTAACTTGGATTTTTCCAAACCTAGTTTAAACTTTCTGAATTCAATGAGTTTTTCATACTTCTTAATTGTTTTCCACAGTTTCATCGAATTCTTTTTATTATCCTTGAATTCCTTTAAATTGATTCCGATTTGACAAAAATCAATGGGATTTAAAATTTGTTTCCAATTCATTTGAATTCTTTTGAATTTAACTTGGATTGTTTTGAAGTCTCAGGAATTCTTTTATATTTCATCGGATTCTTTTAAATTCAAAAGAATATCAGCCATATCATTAATATACATAAGTGACTTTTCGTCTTCTTTTGGGCTAGGAATTAGTCAATTATTCGGTTTATATAAGTCTATTTTTTACTGTTTTCAAGTAAATTAGGCTGTGGTAGCCCCGAGAATAATAAATTGAAAATGCATAAATTTAACCATGAATTTATTCTAATCCATTTATAAAAGATTCGATATTGAAAATGTTACAAGATTAGAATGTTGGCCTTTAAAAGTGAAAAACGGAAAAAAAGCAATAGCAGGATAAGCATGGTCTGGGTGCCCCTGCTCGGATGTGATCTATATTTCAGGGGTAAGTAAGTAAGTATCAAATTTTCTCAAAAACGGTTCAACCTATCTTGGCAGTTAAAATATATGTTGCAGTGGGTGCTCAAAAGGTTCTGCGAAAAATTCCAGAACCAATTCTGTTTATTTTAAGAGGATGAAAAACATTATTTAAATTTTTTAATAATTTTTTTTATAGGAAGTACTTTTGGTAGACCAACCATTTTCCCCTGTATCATACTCACATTGAAGGTTGTAATATACATTTTTTCGGAGATGATCTGAGCATTAGTTCATAGTTTCAAAAAATAAAAATTACTTGTTGGCCCCTCTGATGTATGCAATTCCATAATAATGAGAAGCCAACTTTATTTTTAGCTCATGACGCAATAAGTTAGACGCAATAGTGTAATACAAACCAAATGCAACATAATTATTCCATTAAAAACACATTTTCTCGTGAATTATCCAGTCAATTAACCCTACAGTACAGTCGCTAATGACCCTGGCAGTTGATGCGACTATAAACATTCAACTAATAAAAAAAATAAAGAAAATAAGTATTATCAGTTTGTTTTTAGATTTATATGAGTATAATGTTCATAAGATTCTTGAGAAAATTAAAAAAAAAATTTGAGTATTTTAGATGTGTCAAAAAAGAATCTAGAAGATTTTAACGAATTTTGTATATTTTATAGGACTTCACAAAATATTAGAAAAAATTCGAGTCTTTTCAAGAAATGTTTAGGACTAGTCCTAAACAAATCAAGAAATATTTGATAAATTTTCGGAAATGTTTTAAAGTTTTCGAATATTTCTAATCTATTTAAAACGTCTTAAATTCCTACAAATATTTTTAGCTGATTCAAATTTTTCATAAAATTTTGAAAAATCATTCAAAGTGTAAAAAATTGCCTTATAATTTTCTAAATTTTCCCAGGAATTTTGAGAAAATTTGTTTATTCTCTTGAAACCTTTCGAAATTCTTTTAAAGCTTAAAATTCTTTTTGAATCTCTTCAGTTCTACTAAATATTTCTTGAATTTACTCGATTTTTTTTTATTTTGCAATCTTACCAAATTGAAACATTTTGCTTTAAAATCTGCTACACTCTTTTTCGAAATTCTAGGAAATAGTTTGATATGTTTAAAACCTTTTTTTTCGTCTTGTTTGGTAGAAAATTAATGTTCTTAGTAAAAAATGAAAATTCGTTTTTTTTTTGGGTTAAGAATTAATTTTCTTCGCTGAAAATGTAAAAATTCTATTTTTTGGTATAAAATTAATATTTTAAATTGAAAATTGATCTTTTCTCGTTGGAAATTCATATATTTTGTTGAAAAATCGTCTTTTTTTAAATTAAAATTTTGTTGCTGAAAGTTCTGCTGTTTTTCAGAAAACTGGTCTTTAAAATTCAACTATTCTGGCAGAAAATTGAACTAATTATTTGAGAATGTACATACTTTGTTGGAAATTCGTTTTTTTTATTACAATTTTTTTTTATCTGAAAATTTAACTATTCTATATTTGGCTCATAATTTTTCCTTTGTAAGTTGAAAATTCAACTATTTGTTAGAACAAACATGTATTTTTTGAAAATTCGTCTATTTGGGAAAACAATTAATCTTGTTTGTTGAAAATTTATCATTTTGGTTGAGGATTCAACTATTTTCTTAAAAATTGTCCTTTTTTTTTAATTCAACTGGTTAAACATTATATTTTTTTTTATTAAAAATTAGTCTTTAAAACTGAAAATTTAATCATTCAATTTTTGGTTGAAAATTTATCTCTTTTAGTTGAAATTCAAACGTTTTGTAGAAAATTCATCTTTTTGGCTTAAAAATTGAACTATTTGGTTGGAAAATAAGGTTTTTGTTGAAAATTCATATTTTTGGTTGAAAATTGAACGATTTTGTACAAAATTAATTTTTTTAACTGAAAATTAAACTATTCAATTTTTGGTTGAAAATGGATTATTTTTTTAGTTTAAAATTCAACTATTGGTAGAAAATTCATATATTTTGTTGAAAATTCATATTTTCAGACTGAAAATTCAACTCTTTTATAGAAAATTTATCTTTTTGGCTTGAAAATTAGCGTTTTTGTTGAAAATTTATATTTTTAGTTCAAAATTCAATTGTTTTCTAAGAAAAATAACCAATTTGGTTAAAAATGAAGCTATTTTTTGCTGAACATTTAACTATTTTATTGGAAATTCTTTTTTTTCTTGTTAAAAATTAATTTTTTTAACTGAAAATTTAACTATTCCATTTTTGGTTGAAAATTTATTAATTTTTTTTATTTAAAAATGAAACTATAGGTTAGGGCTACATTGTGTCTGTTGAGATACCAAATTTCTGCGTGAGTAACACACCTGGATAGTATGTGTCCTAGATACTAAGGACCTACACAAGACGCCCTGCACCTATCGCTGAAAACTTCTTGACATGCATCTTCTGGTCGCATGTTAGTCGCTGATTCCTTGTTCAACGCCAAAGAATTGGAAGACCAAATCTGTCGACAGAAAAGCTTGTACCCTTTTTGGAAAGCCTCCTACACTGATTCCTGAATGCGTCTTGCAGGTACGCCTAGGTATGGGTAGGTCTCTACAGCGTCAAGGTTTCTGATGGCACCTGCATCGACGAGCTCAGTATCCTCGCAAACGTCAGCATTTTGTCCTTGCTTCATATAAATCTTGGCACATCTTTTCAATCCAATGTCTATACGAATCTATTCTGTCTAATTTCTAAAGATGCTGAAAGCACTCTAAAGCGGCCTTGCATTAAAAGCATAGATTTTTAAGTCATCCATATAAAATACATAAGTGAATGTATGCTTGTGATGATTAGCCTTGAAGCAGAGGTACTCAGGAGAATCGCAAAGTGCGAAATATAGTGGTAGAAGTGTGATGCAAAAGAGGAGGGCTCATAGTGTCGCCTTGAAAGACGCCCATCTTGAAGGTGACGTTATGTTTTTTCATACGGTAATCACCAGATGAGATAGTAAATATAGTTTTCCAGAGAGGCATTATTCTCTCTATGCATCTCACTATGTGTGGATGAACCTTCAAGCTTTTCAGCAGACAGATGATAAGTATATGAGATGTTGAATCGAAAGCTTTCGGGTAATAAATCCCAGCCATTGACAGAACTCGGTGATGGACTGCTACGTGTTTGCAGATGCATCTGTCACACTTTTGGAAAAGTCCTGTGCATCAGGACAGCTGTAAGTATCTTATCGGCTGTGTTCAGAAAGTTTTTGGCTTTTAGTTTTTCGGGTTAGACAATTCACCTTTCTTCGGCAAGAGTACAGTGCGTACTTAGACCAGTCATTGTGAAATAGGTGTTTTCGACCTAAAATGTGAGGTGAAGATGTGGGCCAGATGTTTCTCAAAAAATTGAGTTATCATTATGTGAATAATGTATTTCCAAAGTCATTTTTATTCGGATCTTTGCAGGACATTGCACAAATAATTAAAATATTAATCAAATAAGAAATTTCAACTTTGAGTGATCAACAACGAGTTAGCGAGTTCTTGTAGCACATACTATCCAGGTGTCTTACTCAAGCAGGAACGACGTATCTCTGTAGATATAATGCTGTCCTGAGAGTGCTTCAATATCAAATCTTCATCGCTCGCATGGTGTTGGTTACGACCCTGCCCTGCCAAACGCTCCGAGGGAGACAGTCAATTGTCCAAACGACATTTTTCTTCAGAACTTCAAGAAACAAACTATATTTGCGATCGAATTCTCTGCTTTGGCCGACTACAACATCACTGCCAAAAAGTGGGAAAAGCAGAAGAGGTAATGACACCTGTTCTTTCGTCACGTGGCACGCCACTCTAAGGCCATGTTTAGGTAATTTCAAGAATCAGGATTGATTCGTAGGATCGCTCTTTTCAACAAGGGATTTTGGAACTCCGTAAGGCCTTTAGAGAACTGGGATCTGCTCTCTATCACTATCAAAATTAAGATTCGGGAGTCGAATTTGAATCTGGTTTCCGCCGTTCCGTTTACTATCTACAATAGTTCCGGGACCTGGCTAGAAACCTTGGATACCTCCGGAGCCAGGGATGAATCCGGAATATTTTCCTCAGGCTTCCGGAACGAACTTAGTTGCATTAAAGCGATACCTTAGTCTGCAACAGTAATTCAAGACTCCCGTCTGCTGGATTGAGATCGAAGACTAAGGGATTTCTTTTTGCCTCTCAAGATGGCGTTATACACACCTTAGTTTACCGCGAGCGCATAATGGATGTACCTGTGGGCGATAGCATCTGCCGAGCGTGCAAGCAAGAGCCAAAAACACTTGAACAGAGAGAGACACAATGCAGCTCTATAAGTGTTATATTACCATCTTAGGCACTTCTATGGCGTCGATCTATTTGTCGTCTTTCCATACGCCTAGGGGGAATTGGAGTCCGTTGTGAAGGATTATCATTGTAAGATCAAGTAGAATTTCTCATTCTCCACCAGTCAACGTATCAGTGCTACGAAGCTTGATATTGCCCTCCAAGATCTGAAGACCAACATCATTTACGTGATTGAATTTTTGGCACCAGCCGATGGTATTGTCATGGCAAAGGAGGAAGAAAAACAGGCGAAATATGAAGCACTTCTTTACTAGCTGAGCAGGCTTCACAGAGACCATCTTCCCATGCTGTAGTTCTCATAGTGGGCATCTTGGAGGTATGAAAGCTTCATTTTTTAGCCAACTCAACAAGATTCCGGCTTGCCAGTGTCAGGTTCATTCCCTCGCAAATCGGGGTCAAAAGGCTGTTCTTCTGGGATCGCTTCATCTGTTCCGTCAAACTGTTCCACACAACATTCTATGGAGATTGGTAGCTCTAAAAAAGTATCCAAGGATCAGTGTTGCACGATGTCATCTCGCGTGAATTTCCCGGTCTTATTAACCTTCTTGGACAGAAGGAGCAAGAGCATAATTAAACAAATACATACGATCAGTTATAAAAAATGTAATCCATCAATTTTTAATGTTTCTAACGTGAAAATCTAACCAAGAATAACTTGAAAATCAAGACACTCATTTTGAAAAGAACCAAAATTTTCATTTAAACAAAAAACCATTTCTTTGAGCCAAAGAAATTTCTTCAACAGAGAGAAAATTAATGTTATTTATGATCGCAGATTTATATTTTTCAAAGAGAAATGTGTGAACTATTCAATTCATAAAAATTCAAAGTTCGAAATTGTACAGTTTAGCGGCATGTAATTCGAAATCCCTAAATTGGAAAGTGTTAACAGCTTCCACTTCATATATATTCGAATTTTATTACGCGCCTTCTCCTCAAGATCATAATGTAGTACCCTCTACTATGTACCGATGTCACAACATATTCACAGTCTAAAATTGTTGACTGTCCGCTATCTGCTCAAGCTTTTCATTTTTCTTCTTTGTGCCGATCACGTCGCAAGTGATTTTCAGCAAAGGAAGAATTGGAAAATGAAAACTATAGAGATGGCTCATCAAATGATAAAAGATACGAGAGGTTGATGAGAAAGCTGAAGCGATTGGAGAAGATAATAGAGCACCAGCATCACAAAAAGAGACATAGTAAGTAAACTAAGTTGAGGTTGTGTTACCCACAGGGACAATGCGTCGCAATTGATAAAAAGTTATAGACGAGTTCACTACCCAACACCTCGGTCTACTACCGATGGTTAATTGTGGGAAAATATCTATTTTGACATGCATTGTCAGTCCAACCGATATGTGCTAAGTCTGAAGTAAAAAAACAGCACCTCTACTAAGCGTCTGTTTTCACATTCTTCCTCTATCACAAATTCTCTCTCTCTTTCTTGTCATGCACACACGAATAATAACCTATTTTAACCTCACATAATTTACTATTTTCAATTATTTCGTCCCCTTTTTTGTTTTTGGATAGTCACTCTAGCAAACTTTTGGAAAGGTTAGGATTCGTTATCAATACCAAAAAAAGTGATCGAATCCTAAGTAATAAAAAAAAGTATCTCGCTAAGCAAGTTCTAAGATAATAAAATTATTATTAGATTCCTGGAGACTTTTTGAATGATATTTTTAAAACAAATTTTTAAGAGAATATTTAAAAAGATTTTAAAACCAAATTCAATGTATAAATTAATTTTTCTACCTTAAAATTACTTAAAATGATATAATTAAAAAATTTATAATTTTTTTATTCATTCTTCAATTCATAACATTGAAATTGATATCGTGGATTCCTATTTCTGAATTTGTTTAAAATTAAACAAGTTACAGATTTGAATGTAAAACTTTATCAACTATTCTTAATTTTTAAATAATTTTAAATTAATATATTTATAATTAAGCGTCCTTATTCAATTCCAAATCCTATTCAAATATTGTTTCAATCTGAAATATTCGTTTTTTAACCATTTAATTTGAAATTTTTCAATTGAGGACGATATTTTTTCAATATTTAGCAATATTGTACTTTTCATTCAAAATGAGGAATTTTTTTTTTTTAATTTGATTTGTTCTTTTCAACAAATTTCTAATATGTAAGTGAAATCATTGAATTTTGATGTATAAATAAAAAAAAACAATTATAAATTTGGAAAAAAATTAAGTTAGCTTAAGAGATATTTACAAGTTTTGAGAAGATCCAAACTTAATTTAAAACTGGAAAAGATTTCGAAAAATAAAAAAATAAATTTAGATTCTTGAAAATTTCGAAATAAAATTTGGAATCTTTTAAGGGATCCTTGAGTAAAGATTTTAGGAGAATAAAAAAATCTCAAGTTTTTTGGGAAAATTTGAAATTATTTGTTATTTTGAAAAATTATTTATAACAGAATATTTAAAAAGATTTAGAAAAATGTTGAATAATGACGTGCAATTAAATGATTATTAATTTCGAATATAATCGAGTAAGTTGAAAATATATCTAGAAGTTTTGAAATTATTCAAAAATAATTTAAAACGGGGAAAAATTTCAAAACATAAAAAACACTATGTGGATGATTTTAAGGTAATTTTTTTACTTTTGCAGTATTAAACAAAAATTGTAGACAACATTCCGAATTCCAAGATAATAAAATTATTATTATATTTCTGGAAAATTTTCAAGGGATTTTTTTTTTTAACAAATTTTTGAGAGAATCTTTAAAAAATATCTTAAAACAAATTTTTAAGTATAAATTAGTAATTCTATCTTAAAATTGCTTAAATTGGTATAATGTTGAAAATTTACAAATTTTTGGATCCAGTCTTCAATTCATGGCATTGAAAATGATAGCGAGGATTTATATTTTTCAATATTTCAACTGTACAATGTATAAAAGTCCAAATTTTGCAGTTTAACGTTAAATTTCCAACAAAAAAGTACATTTTTAACCAAATAGTTGAATTTTCTACCAAAATAGATGATTTTCTACCAAGAAGATTAGTTTTTTTCTATAAAAAAGACGAATTATCAGTAGAAAAAATTAATTTTCAAACAAAAATAAAATGAATTTTTAACAAACTAGTTCAACTTTCAACCAAGTAGTTAAATTTTCAACCAGAAAAGACAAATTTTTAACAAAATAGCTGAATCCTCAACTAAATCAGATTAATTTTCTACCAAAATAGTTGAATTTTTAATCAAAAAAGAACATATTTTTTACTAAAAAAGATAAATTTTGAAAGGAAAAAGCCGAATTTTGAACCAGGAAAGAAAAAAAGTTTCCACTATATTTTTGAATTTATTGCGTTATAAGATCTTTGGTAATTTTGAAAAATTTAACTAAAACGCTTGTTCTTAGTAAATTTTTAAAATAAAGTTCTGATATTATTTACTTTTAATTGTTTAAAAAAAGTTCTATTTTTCAAAAGGTTTAACCCCGAAGCTTCCAAACAAATTTTAATTCCAAAGAGATTTTTAAACGATTTGAATTAATTTTAGGGATTTGAAAACATTTTATCGCTTCCCCATCCCTACTCATCCTCATTTCTAATAATTTATCATCATTTCCCCTACTTCCCCTCGCATCACTTCCCCACATCCACTTTTCTAATTTCCCCACGCCCCCTTATTTGTCGTGATTCCCACCATTTCCCCTCATTTCCCCTACTTGACCTACTCCCCCCTCATCTTACATTGTTGCCCTCCCATCATTTCACCTCCCTTCTACTTTCCCACTCCTCATTACGCTTCACTTCCCCTTCTCTAACTTCACCTACTTTTCCTCCCCTGCAGGTCTATATTTTTGTTTTTTTCTTATTCCTAGTTTTACAGGTAAAGAAAATTTTTTGCATTCATTTTTACGCTTCATTTTGATCTATATTATTCCTATAAATGGAATTTATATGGATGAGGTAGAAGTAAGGGAAGGGAGGTGAGGAAAAGTAAGAGAAGTGTGGGAGTGGAATTAGGGGAAGTAGAGGATGGAGAAATAAGGGAAGTGTGGGATGTGAGGGGTTGGGAAGTAGGAGAAGTGGGTGTAAGTGAGGGATGTGAGGGGTGGGGAAGTAGAGAAAGGAAAAGTAAATAAAGGAAAAGTAAGGAAAGTGAGGCAGTAGAAAGTAAGAGAAGTGAGGGATGTAAAGAATGTGAAGGTTTAGGATGTAGAGGAGGGAGAAGTAAGAGAAGTGTAATGGGTGGGATGCGTGGGGAATGAATGTAGGGGAATTGAAGTAAGGGAAAGTATATGAGGAAGAAGTGAGGGAAGAGAGGGGGGATATGTAGGAAAAGTATGGAAGTGGAATTAGGGTATGTAGAGGATGAAGGAATAAGGGAAGTGATGGATTTGGAAGTGTGGGATGTGAGGGGTTCAGAAGTAGGAGAAGTGAGTGTTAGTGAGGGATATGAGGGGTGGGGAAGTAGAAAAAGGAGAAGTAAGGAAAGTGAGGGAGTAGAAAGTAAGCGAAGTGAGGAATGTGAAGAATATGAGGGGTTGGGATGTAGAGGAGGGAGAAGTAAGAGAAGTATAGGGGGTGAGGAAGCAAGTGGGTGGGATGCGTGGGGAATGAATGTTGGGGAATTAAGAAGCGGGAAAATAGATGCGGCAGAATTAAAGGAAAGAAGGGAAAGAGAAGTATGGGAATGGAATTGGTAGAGGAAAGAAAAGTAAGGAAAGTGATGGGATTGGAAGTGTAGGATGTGAAGGGCTGCGAAGTACGAGAAAGGAGTGTTAGTAACGGGTGTGAGGGGAAGGGAAGTAGACAAAGGAAAGTGAGGAAGTAGAAAGTAGAAATTTGGGATGTGAAGAATGTGAAGGCTTGGGATGTAGAAGAGGGAGAAGTGAAAGGGTGAGAAAGTGAGAGGGTGGGAAGCGTGGGGAATGAAAGTAGGGGAATAAGGGAAAGTAGATGAGGGACAAGTAAGGGAAGGGACGAGAGGATATGTAGGAGACGTATGGAAGTGGAAATTGGGGATGTAGAGAATGAAGAAGTGAGGGAAGTGATGGGATTGGAAGTGTGGGATGTGAGGGGTGGGGAATTAGAAAAAGGAGAAGTAGAGAAAGTAGAAGTAAGGAAAGTGAGGGAGTAGAAAGTAAGCGAAGTGAGGTAGTAGAATGTAAGCGAAGTGAGGAATGTGAAGAATGTGGGGGGTTGGAAAGTAGAGGAGGGAGAAGTAAGAGAAGTGTAGGGGGTGAGGAAGCAAGTGCGTGGGATGCGTGGGGAATGAATGTTGGGGAATTAAGAAGCGGGAAAATAGATGCGGCAGAATTAAAGGAAAGAAGGGATTCATCTTTTTGGTTAAAAATTCAATTATCATCGATAAAAATTCCTCACTTTGAAATTTTGGTTAACTCAAAATTTAACTATATAATTTTTGGTTGAAAAATGATCTTTTTTAGTTGAAAGTTCAGCTATTTGTTTGAAAATTCATCTTTTTGGTTGAACGTTAATGAAAAAAAATTGAATTTCAATTTTTTGTTGAAAAATTAACTTTTTTACTTGAAAATTCATTTTCTTCGGTAGAAATAAATCTTCCTGGTTGAAAATTTATCTTTGTGGTCAAAAATTAATTTATTATAGTTAAAAACTCATCACTTTGATTGAAATTTCGTTTAACTAAAAATGTAACTATATAATTTTTGATTGAAAAATGATCTTTTTTAGTTGAAAGTACAGCTGTTTGTTTGAAAATTAATCTTTTTGGTTGAGCGTTAATTTAAAAAAAATTGAATTTAAATTTTTGGTTGAAAAAGTAACTTTTTTATTTGAAAATTCATCTTCTTTGGTAGAAATCAATCTTCTTGGTTGAAAATTCATCTTTTTGGTTAAAAATTCAATTATTATAGTTAAAAATTCATCACTTTGTTTCAAAATGTAACTATTTTTTTTTTAAATCATCCCAGTGGAATATTTAATCATTTTAGCTAAGAATTCATCTCTTTGGTTGAACGTTAATTTAAAAAAATATAATTTCAATTTTTGGTTGAAAAATTAACTTTTTTACTTGAAAATTCATTTTCTTTGGTAGAAATAAGTCTTCCTGGTTCAAAATTCATCTTTGTGGTTGAACGTTAATTTAAAAAAAAAAATGAATTTCAATTTTTGGTTGAAAAATTAATTTTTTTATTTGAAAATTCATCTTCTTTGGTAGAAATCAATCTTCATGGTTCAAAATTCATCTTTGTGGTTGAACGTTAATTTAAAAAAAAATTGAATTACAATTTTTGGTTGAAAAATTAACTTTTTTATTTAAAAATTCATCTTCTTTGGTAGAAATCAATTTTCTTGGTTGAAATTCATCTTTTTGGTTACAAATTCAGTTATTATAGTTGAAAATTCATCACTTTGATTGAAATTTTGCTTTTAACGAAAAATTTAACTATTATAATTTTTGGTTGAAACATAATCTTTTTTAGTTGAAAGTTCAGCTATTTGTTTGAAAAGTGATTTTTTTTTGGCTTAAAATGCAAATATTCCAGTTGAAGATTCATTATTTTAGTTCAATTATTATAGATAAAAATTCTTCACTTTGATTGAAATTTTGTTTTAGCTCAAAATTTAACTATATAATTTTTGATTGAAAAATGGTCTTTTTTTAGTTAAAAGTTCAGCTATTTGTTTGAAAATTCATCTTTTTTGTTGATTCTTAATTTAAAAATAATGGAATTTCAATTTTTGGTTGAAAAATGAACTTTTTTACTTGAAAATTCATTTTCTTTGGTAGAAATCAGTCTTCTTCGTTGAAAATTCATCTTTGTGGTTGAACGTTAATTTTAAAATGAATTTCAATTTTTGGTTGAAAAATTAACTTTCTTATTTGAAAATTCATCTTCTTTGGTAGAAATCAATTTTCTTTGTTGAAATTCATCTTTTTGGTTAAAAATTGAATTATTATAGTTGAAAATTTATCGCTTTGATTGAAATTTTGCTTTCAACTGAAATTTTAACGATTCCACTTTTGGTTGAAAAATGATCTATTTTAGTTGAAAGTTCAGCCATTTGTTTGAGAATTGATTTTTTTGGCTTAAAATGCAACTATTTCAGTTGAAGATTCATCTTTTTGGTTAAAAATTCAATTATCATCGATAAAAATTCCTCACTTTGAAATTTTGGTTAACTCAAAATTTAAATAGTTAATTTTAAACCAAAGAGATGAATCTTCAAGAAACAACGTAAAATGTAATAGTTGATATTTCAACCAAAAGATATTTTTAATTAAAAGCCGTCAAATTCAACCAAAAATGACGAATTTCCAAGAAATCATGTAATTTCTCAAATAAGAAATATAAAAAGTAAAAAGAAAGACAAATTTTAAAGAAAAAATATAATTATCCAACTGAATATCTGAAGCTTTAACTAAAAAAAGTAAATTTTCTACTAACAGAAAACGAATTCTCAACAAAATTTTTAATTTTTCAACTAAAAATATACATTTTTAACCAAAAATTGAATAGTGAAATTTTCAGTTAAAAAATTGAATTTCCAAAAATATAGATCAATTCGCAACAAAAAAGTGAATTTTGAACTAAAAAAGAAAAAATTATCAAGCAAAAATGAAATAGTTAAATTTTCTGTTGAAAAAATTAATTTTCAACAAAAAAAAGCGAAATTTTCAATAGAATAGTTGAATTTTCAATCATAGAGATGAATTTTCAACTAAAATGAATTTTCAGCCAAAAAAATTACTTTTTAACAAAGTAGTATAACTTTGAACCAAAAAAGTTGAATTTTCAACAAAAAATTGAATATTTGATATTCCAAACCAAAAAATATTTTAAATATTTTAATATTAAATAAATAAAAAAAAAAAATTGAACAAAAAAGACGATATTTAACTGAAATACTTAATTTTCAAGTTCAAAAATTAATTTTTTACAAATAAAAGACAAATTTTCAATAAAATAGTTAAATTTTCATCGAACGAAATGAATTTGCAACAAAAACAAAACTTTGTAACAACAAATAAAATAGTTCAACCAAAAAAGAAGAAGGGTTGAACAAAATACTTCAATTTTCAAAAAACAAAAAAAAAATGAATTTTCAGCCAAAAAGATGAATTTTCAAACAAGCAGATTAATTTTCTACCAAAAAGTAAAATTTTCAACTAAAAAATTAATTTTTAACAAAAAAAAACAAACATTTTTAACGAAGTAGTTCAATCTTTAACCAAAGAAATGAATTTTTAACCAAAATAAATTAATTTACAAACAAGAAGAATAATTTTATAAAAAAAGTCAATTTTCGAACACATACTTGAATTTTCAACTAAAAAGATCAATTTTCAAGAACAGAAAAACTGATTTTTATAAATTAGTTAAATTTTCAATCAAAAGGGACTAATTTTAATCAAATACGTGAATTTGCATCAAAATTGTTCACTTTTAAACTAGAAGAGGCGAATTTTTAACCAAAAATGGAATAGTGAAATCTTCAGATAAAAAAATTGAATTTCCAACAATATAGTTCAATTCGCAACAAAAATAGTGAGATTTCAACTAAAAACGAAAAAATGGAATAGTTACATTTTCTGTTGAAAAAATTAATTTTCAACAAAAAAAGCGAAATTTTCAATAGAATAGTTGAATTTTCCGCCATAGAGATAAATTTCCAACTAAAATAAATCTTCAAGCAATAAAATTACTTTTTAACAAAGTAATATAACTTTAAAACAAAAAAGATGAATTTTCAACAAAAAATTGAATATTTGATATTCCAACAAAAAAATATTTTAAATATATTAATATTAAATAAAAAAATTGAAATTAAACAAAAGAGACGACATTTAACTGAAATACTTCATTTTCAAGTTCAAAAATTAATTTTTAACAAATAAAAGCAAAATTTGCAATAAAATAGTTCAATTTTTATCAAAAGAAATGAATTTGCAACTAAAAAAAAATTGATAATAGATTTAATACTTTCACGATGATTCATGATGATAAATTTAAATTTAAAGCTTTTTCGGGTTTCTCTAATTGAAAAGTAGACAAATCGTTGAAAATTTCAGGAAAAAACCGCAACTTTCTAGCATTCTTCGAATTGAATATTATTAACAATAATAATAAATTGTTTAAACAAATAATTTTGTTCACTCTTCTTAATTATTTACCTCCCTCTAATTGAAAATTGGACAAAGAGTGGAGAATTTTTTAAAAAACTGCAATTTTCTATCATCAATCTACGAGAATATTATTAAAAATGAAAATAAATTGTTCAAACAATTCTTTTTGTTAACTTAAATTAATTATCACTTCACTCTAATTGAAAAGTAGACAAATCGTTGAAAATTTCAGGAAGAAACCGCAACTTCCTAGCATTCTTCGAATTGAATATTATTAACAATAATAATAAATTGTTTAAACAATTAATTTTGTTTACTCTCCCTAATTATTTACCTCCCTCTAATTGAAAATTGGACAAAGAGTGGAGAATTTTTGAAAAAACTGCAATTTTCTATCATTAATATAAGAGAATATTATTAACAATAATAATAAATTGTTCCAACAATTATTTTCTTAACATTATTTGACTATTGCATTACACTAATTGAAAATTGGATAATGAGTACAAATTAAAAAAAATGCGACTTTCTATCTCTGTTCTAAGAGAAAATTTCTAAAAACAACAATACATTGTTTAAACAATTTATGTAAATATATAATTGAGAGTATAAAGTATTATCTTATGTATTAGAAAAAATTTTCATTTTTTAAAAACTAAAAAAAATCATAATTAGCTCCAAAAGCTCGCAGAACCCATTCTCACACTTATGGGGTTTTTCTGGGACCCTATAAAACAGACTTATGGGGGTCTTCTTTTCTTATGGGATATACGTGCTAAATGGAGTTTGAGCAACCTCTAAATATCATTTTAAAAAAATGTATTTTTTTTGTTTTATTTTTTTTATTTTTCAAATAAAGTTTAAAAAACTAAAATCTTGCTAAAAATTCCTAACTATTACAACAGATTTTTTAAAATTCCAGTAAAAAAATGTTGATTTTTGAATATTTCGAAATAAAATTTCTAAGCTTTTTAAGAATATTGAAAGTTTTCTAAATAACAAACAAATTTTCTTGAGATTTCCGGTAAACTTTTAAGTAATTATTTAATTTTAAAAATTAATTTTAAGAGAATATGTAAAAAGATTTTGAAACATTTCAAAAGATTTCCAAAATTCTCAAAAAGCAATCTGGACGATTTTGAGGCAATTTTTTTTAATCTGCAGAATTTTAAACAAATTTTAGCAAAAATTCAAATTATTTTTAAAAATATTTAGAAATTTTGAAAAAATTTTTAATATATTTAGCGTGTGGGAAGATTTCAAAAATTTTTAAACAAAATTAAGATTTTGAATTGTTTCAAAATAATTTAAAAATACCTTAAGATTCCGGTTAAAATTTAAAATGATTTTTTAATTGAAAAATTAATTTTAACAGAATATGCAGAAAGATTTTGAAAGATTTTACTAAAATGATTAAAATAGAATCTGGAATATATTAAGGTAAGTTTCAAAAATAATTAAAAATTTGAAACATTTAAAGAAAAGTTAAAACAATATGTAGATTTTAAAGGTTTTGAAGAAAATTTCAAAACATTAGAAAAGATTTCTAAAAATTTCGAAAAAAAATTTAATTTTGAAAGATGTTTAAAATAAGTCTGCAGGGTTTCTGGGAAGCTCTAAATTAATTTTTATTTTTGATAAATAATTTGTTAAGAAAAAAAAAATTTCAAAAGATTACAAAAGATTTCTAAAAATTTCGAAAAAAAATAAATTTAGCAAAAATGCTAATTATTTTTAAAAATATTTATAGACACAGAAAGTTCAACGATTTGATTTACATTATTTTTTCTCTTGACTAAAAAATCTTTTTTAGTTTAATATTCAACTCTTGTTGACAGTTCGTTTTTTTTTTTAAATAAAAATTTATCTTTTGGAGAAAAATTCATGTACTTTGTTGAACATTCAGGTTTTTTTGTTAAAAAGTCATATTTTTGGATTGAAAATTAAACTTCTTTGTAGAAAATTCGTATTGCGGCTTAACAATTTAACATTTTGGTAGAAAATTCAACTATTTAGTTAAAAATTCATCTTTTTGTAAAAAATACTTTTTTTTCGGTTGAAAATTAAACTATTCGGTTGAAATTTTTTTCTTTCTCGAGTGAAAAAATTTTCGCACTAAAAATCCAACTCTTTTGTTAAAAATTCGCCTTTTTGGTTTAAAAAATCGACTATTTGGCTCAAAATGACCTTTTTTGTTGAAAATTAAATTTGTTAAATTCGTTTGTTCAAAAGTTATTATTTTGGTTAGATTCATCGTTTTAAATGAAAATTCATCGCTTTGGTTAAAAATTCAACTACTTCGTTGAAAACTCGTTTATTTTTTCATGAAAATTTTTTTTTTTGTTCACTGAAAATTTAACTATTCCAGGTGAAACTTTAATTGTTTTGTTGAAAATTAGTTTCTTGTTTTGGTTTAAAATTAATTTTCTTTTACTAAAAATTTAACTATTTCAGATAAATGTTCCATAATTTTAGTTGAAAATTCATCTCTTTCCTTGAAATTAAATTTTTTAACTGAAAATTAAACTAATCTAGTGGAATATTCCATAATTTTTGTTAAAAATTCGTGTTTTTGATTGAAGATTATTTTTGGTTACTTGAAAATTCATGTGATTTGTTGAAAATTCGTCTGTTTTGTTAGAAAATTAAACTTCTGTATTGAAAATTCATCTTTTTGTTTTAAAATTGAATTATTCTAGTAGAAGATCCATAATTTCAGTTGATAATTCAACACTGTTGGAAAATTTAGCTATTTTTTTAAATTTCTTCTTATATTTTGTTTAAAAATAAATTTTCTTGTAAATGAAAATTCAACTATTTCTTTTTAGGTTGAAAATTCCTTTTTTTGTTTAAAAATTATTTTGATGTTGTTGAAAAATAATGCTTTAAACTAAAAATTTAACTATTCCATTATTGGTTGAAAGATTACCTTTTTTTTTATTGAAAATTCGTCTTTTTTTGTAGAAAATTAATCTTCTTGTCTGCAAATTAATATTTTCCACTTGGAAATTCGTCTCTCATATTGAAAATTATGTTTTTAAACTGAAAATTAAACTATTCAGTGTTTGGTTGTAAATTGATCTTTTTTACATGAAATTTTAACTATTTTATTGAAATTTTATTTTATTATTTTTTTCACTGAAAATCTAACTAGGCCATTTTTTATCAAAAATTTATCTTTTGTAGAAAAATTCATGTACTTTGTTGAACATTCAGGTATTTTGTTAAAAAGTCATATTTTTGGATTGAAAAAATTATTGATCCTCTAATTGGAGCTTCAACATGAGCCTTAGGTAATCATAAATGAAAAAAAATATTGGCAACGTATTTCCCATAAGAAAAAAAGATGTTTTTGAAAATTTTATTTAGATTCGTCAATATTAGTTGAATCAAGTTGAAACTTAACATTTATCTTCAAAAATAGCCATAGAATACGAATAAAATATTGCTTTTCAAATATCACCCACATAAATCTGTTTTATAGGGTCTCAAAATAATCCCGATAAGTGAAAAAATGAGTTTTGCGAGTTTTTGGCGCTAATTATGATTTTTATGCAGTTTTTTAATGCAAATTGTTTCTGATACATAAAACACTCCTTTATACCCATCCACACATCACTACTTTACCACCGAGCAATTCACGCCTACCCTGAAAGGGAAACGGCTTAATGATGTAATAATAAAAAAAAATGAGGGACTTTTATGGAGTTTTGCAGATCTCAAAGGATTTTAATCATTTTCACCGTTTTTAGAGGATTGTAAGAGATCTTGTAAGATTTTGAATTATTTAATGGAATCTTCAAGATTTTAACAGATTTTTAGAAATCTTGAGGAACTTTCAAAGATTTTGAAGGATTATAAGAGATTTTCATTGGATTTTGTAGGTTTGAAGTGATTTCAAGATTTTTCACTGTTTTTGAAGGGCTCTAAGAGATCTTGTAAGATTTTGAATCATTTAATGGAATGTTCAAGATTTTAACTGACAATTGGAGATTTTAAGGAATTTTACAGTTTTTAAAGTGAGTTTTTTTATGAGTCTTTTTGTGGCATTGTTCTGATTTCAAGCGATTTCAAGAATTTTCATAGTTTTTAGCGGATTTTACGGAATCTCTAAGATTTCGAAAAATTTAATGGAATTTTTATGGGGTTTTACAGATTTTAAAAGATTTTAAGCAATTTCACCGTTTTTGAAAGATTGTAAGAGATCTTGTATGATTTTGAATCATTTAATGGAATTTTCAGGATTTTTAGAGATTTTGAGGAATTTTCCTTGTAATATTTTGAAAAATTTAATAGAATTTTAAGGATTTCACCCAATTTTTGGAGATTTTGTAGAGTTTTCACGTATTTCAAAAGAATATGTGGTATTTTTATGGGATTTGGCAAATTTTGAACGATTTCAAGTAATTTGATCGTTTTTAAAGAATTTTAAGCGATCTCGTAATATTTCAAAACAGTGAACGAAATTTCAAGGATTTTAACCAAATTAAAAAAATTTTGAGTAATTTTCAAAGATTTTCAAGGATTATGAGGGATCTTTATGGGATTTTGCCGATTTCAAGGATTTCTACCGTTTTTGAGGGATTTTAAGGGATATTACTAGATTTTAATAGAGAACAAAGTAACATACTAGATTTCAAAGGATTTGAAAATATTTTATGTGGTGCCGAACTATTTTCACGATTTTTGAAGGGTATCAGGGGATTTTAATGATATTTTGACAATTTAAAGATTTGCAAATATTTTGAAGGATTTGAATGGATTTTGATATATGTAAATGGTTTTTGATGATTTTACGGGATTTCCTGAGATTTCAAGAGATTCCAAATTATGTCGACGGATTTTAGAGGATTTCGCAAGATTTCAAAAGATTTTTCGGAATTTTACCATCTTTCAGAATATCATAAAGCATTTCGAGAGATTTCTTGGAATTATAATGGCTTTCAAAAAAGTTGAATGGTTTTTGAAATGTTGCGAGAGATTTCAACAGTTTCGGAATGATTTCTATGTATTGAAAAAATTTCCGTTATTTTCAAAGGGGTTTCAACGGATCTCGTAAGATTTTAAAATCTTTCATGAAATTTCAGGGACTTGGACCGGTTTCTAGAGATTTTAAGGGACATTAAAGGACATTCGGGGATTTTTATGCGATTTTGAAGATTTCAAGTAATTTCAAGGATTTTGCATATTGTAACCTTCACAATATTATTTGTAAGGAATGTTTATTGATATTATGACGTTTCACATAAATATCAGTAGTTGCAAAAAAAGGAACTCCAACAAAATTGCTTGATATCCCTTTCAATTTTGTTGATCTTTTAAAATCTTTTGGAATCACTAGGAACCTATTCGAATTTAATTCAATTTATTTTCCAAAATTCACTATAAATATCTTGAAATCTTGGGAACACCAACAAAATTTGGAATCGCTAGGAACCATGGAATAGTTAAATTACAACTTAAAAAAATTAATTCTCAAGACAAAATTTTATTTTCAACAAAATAGTTAAATTTTCAACTGAAATGATGAATCTTAAAAAAAATTAATTTTCTACCAAAAATTTATATTTGCATAAAATTGTCAGTTAAAAAAATTAATTCTCAACCAGAAAAAAAAAATTACGTAAAATTTTCTAGATTCTGTTTTGACAGATTCAGAATTTTCAACAATCCTTTTAAATTTTTTTCAGGAATATTAAAAAAATTGAGTTATTCTATTGAAGTCTTTTTAAATTCTTAGAAAGATTCTAAATTTTTATTTGAAATCTTTAAAATTCTATATTTTGTTTCCAATTTTATGAAATATTTTCAAGATATAAATTACTTTTCATTCAAAATTAAAAAAATGCCTTAAAATCTTCCAGATTCTTTTTCGATATTTTTGAAATTATCTTGAAATATTTTTAAACCTGGTTAAATTTTTTCTTCAAATTAATTTTTTTAAATAAAAATACATTACTTTCAGGAATCTTAAGAAAATTGGTTACCTTGAAAACTTTCAAAATTCTTCAAAACCTTAAATTTATTTCGAAAATTCTGAAAATCTAGGTGTTTTCAAATTGTTGTAAACATTTTTCAATTCGATTAAAAAATTTTTTTTAACCACCAACCCTACCTTTCAAAATGATTTGAATTTTTCCTATAATTTTTTTTAAAAATAGAGAAAAATTTAAAAAAAAAATGCCTTAAAATCTTCCAGATTCTTTTTCAACATTTTTGAAAATCTAAAAAATATTTTTTAATCTGTTTAAATTTCATCTTTAAATTAATTTTGCAAAATAAAAAATTATTTTTAATTGTCCCAGAAATCTTTAAAAAAATTTATAATCGTGAAACCTTTCAAAATTATTAACAAACTTTTAAATGGTTTTAAATCTTTTTAAATTTTATTTTTTTTGAAATTGTTTAAAAACTTCTAAATATCTGTTAAAATGATTTGAATTTCTTTTACCATTTTAAAAAATCGTGCAAAATTTAAAAAAAATGCATAAAAATTTTCTATATTCTTTTTTGACATTTTTGAAAATATTTTTAAATATTTTTAAATATGGTTGAATTTTCTATTCAAAATAATCTTTCAAAATAATATAATCAATTAAAAATTGTCCCAGGAATCTTAATTTCTTTTGAAAATTTCAAAATGAAATTTAGAAGTTTTTTTTAACAAGTTTGAAAACTTTCAAGAGAATACAAAAATTTTCTTAAAATTTCTGGAAAATTTTTAATAATTTTTTTTATCAAAAGAATTAATTCTTGAAGAAAATAAAAAAAATTGTCTCAAAATTCAACAACAAAATCTGCAAGATTGGAAGGAAATTTGTCTCATTTTCATTGATTTTTTTTTCGATATATATATATAAATATTTTAAAAATCCTTTTAAATTTTTGCATTCATTTTGAAATAATATTTTTATTCTTTTTAAACTTTTAAAAAATTTAAAAACTTCTTGATATTTTTTCAAATGATTATCCTCAAAACTTTCAAAATCCTTGAAAATCTTCAAAATTTTATTTCGAAATCTTCAAAAATCTATATTTTGTTTTAAAATTTTTGAAATATTTTCAAGTGAAATTATTTTTCAAACTTTTCAAAACCTTTAAATGCCTCTTAAACTTACTCAATTTTTTTCTACAATTTTTTTGTCTCGCGAAGTTGAAAAAATTCCTTTAAAATCTTCTAGAAGATTTTTCTATATTTTAGAAAATTATTTGGAATCTTTTGAAATCTTTTTTAATTTTCTGTTCAAATTGATTAAAAAAAAAATATATATATATATATATGAAAAAAGAGGGAGAAAAAGAGAAAAATTCAACCAAAAACCAACCTCTCACTTTTTCCTTTCTCCGTCCTTTTTATACTACCATGGAACGAACATGTTCATTATACTATACAAAATATTTAATGAGCATGTTATATTCGCTGAATATATTGAAATAAGTATCAATATTTTTCTAGAATAATGATCAAAAGAAACAAATTATATAATCAAAATTTGTTCATTTTGAAAAGAACAACATACAGGTGTTACCTATAATCCCTCAGCCCAACACTGTAGAATAATTGAAACTTTGAAAGGGTCTCGCATTAGTGCCTAGTGGAGTGGTTAGAATCGAGGATTGGAGGGAGAAATTCCGGTGTAAAGGGCAAGGGGTGAGTATGAAATCGGTGCAGACAGGGTCGTCGGTTCACTAGGGCTGCGCCATTTAATCACCAACTTCACCGCGTAACCGGATTACAATTACTCGTTCGCTTGAAGGCCTTGAAGCACTTCTGTTTTCCAGCCCACTTTCTCAACCTCTGCTATTTCTCTTTATTATTAGGAGAATAGGGGCGTATCGCTAGCGGAAGTCGGCTCGACGCTTTTGCTTCTACAATCTACATCTACAATTCTACAACGAGACCACCCCAGCATCACCAATGCCTGACACCCTCGCCTCGGCCCGTCACTTGAGTCCGAACAGATGCTGCACCCCCGAAAACTATGTTCCCATTGTGCTACTTATAGAAAGTCAAACCAAGTTATAAGGTTATGTTTATGCCGTCACTTGCAGCGCCTTATTCAATTTAAAAAAAGTTCTTCATTCTCATCTAAAGTACTTCTGCACTTTGTAACAAAATATTTCAACATTCTCTTTCGTGCATTCAGAATTTAGTACACTTGAAAATGTATTAAAATTTATTAAAATTTACTTTGCTAAAATTTGTTGTGATTTTACAACACTTTACAGTACAAAATGTACTGTAAAAGAACAATGGAGGCACTGTAAAGTGAAATCACAATGTATGTAAAGTCTTTGAAATTACAATACGAGTATTGTAAAATTGAAAGTTGTCATCGTGCGCTGCTGTGGAGCGACGCCACCTTCGATTGTGAAATTACAATACATCATATATCGTAAAATTACTTCGAGTTTTGGTAATAAACTTCCATTACTGTAATGGAAGCTCACAACATAAACTTTTGTCAGTTTGTCGCAATGCATTGGAAATTATTGATAGATTGTTCCTGACTTTTTGTGATTCTCATTGTGTGTAATATTTTATTAATCTCAGTTTGTTCAATTATGAAACAAACAATGAAGAAGAACGTAAATTAGTGTTTATCTGAAATTGCAAATCTATATTTTTTGAAATCAAAGAGAGAAAGAGTTACGTTTTAAAATGAAAATATAAAAACTGGATACTTACAGGGGTGTTTCTAGTAATTTTTTAGACTTTTATGAGAAAATAGGGCATAGATAGGCTATGAATAGGCTATAAATAGAGCTGGAAAAGACGTAGATACTTACAGAGGTATTTCTAGGGGTTTTACATACAGAGTTGGATCGGGAAATAGGGCATACATACACAGGAATACAAGAATCTGAATTAACAGTCTCTGTCTGAAATATGAAGTAATACAATAAACAACTGATACGTAGATCTCGGTAAGTTGGAGATGTGTATATTTGAGTCGTTTGGGAACGTTTTTACTTGAATAAAAAGAAAGTATTTTAAAAATGGTTGAAACCCAGAAATTATAAAAAGCCAGTGTTGATCGATGCCTGTTTAAATCTATGTGTTGGACAAGTGCGTTGTTTGTGAAAAGTTTTTTATGACTTAAAGCTGAGACAAATTCCAAGATCCAGTTTAAATGCAATTCCAATTTAAAAGAATAACTGCATTTTCGAATTATTGCAGTGAGAAAAATTCTGAATTTCAGCTTCTTAAGATTGAAAATGTTTTTATTTTCTCATTTGTAGATTATAAATAATTCTCAAAGCTTACAATTTACATAGATTCAATTTTAAAGGTTTTCAATTCAAAACTTTTTCCACAGGAAACTTGTCTTATTTCAAATGCTCATAATTATGGTTCTAACTGTGATATTCTAGCATTTTTTTAACAACATTAATTATTTTAACTTGTTTTCAAGGTGTACAGAATTGTAAACACTTGATGACCGTATAATTCTTCGATTTTAATTCTTAATTCAATTTTTCAGATCAATGTTTCTACGTGACATTCGATTCCTGTTTTTGTGATTTCAACGGAAAGCACAAACGGACTTGCAAAGGTAAGAGAGTTAATCCAGCCGCCACTAATAATTCCGTATGCACTAATAGGTCCCCGAGATTACTCTGTTCCAAAAGGTTAAAAAGAAGTCCCCTGATTACGAATATCTTAGGTAGGTTTTCGAAATCTGTGTAAATTTTTGTTTAACAATTTTTTAAAACAATTTTATTATTTATTTACAAAAAAATGTATAAAATCATTTTTAGTTTGAATGAGGAAAACTAAAACTTTTTTTCATTCTGCACTTTTTGCGTACGACGAACCGTTTGCAATCCACAGCGTTATAAACAAATGATGTTTTTAACAAAATTGCCATATTTGAACAGTGTTACCTCAGAATTCATTGCTCAGAAATGTTTTTAACATGTACACTGTCTATAATAAAGATAGATCTCTTCAAAAGGAAATCGTTGAGACTCTTCGTTTAATAATGAAAAATCATCCAGACCAACCAGTGTCATAATATTGCTTAAAATTGTTGCGAAACCTTTATCTACCACTGATAACATAATCTATTGTTCATTATCTCTCTTGATAAATTGTTTATAACAATTGATATAAATAATGACCCTCAATAACCATAATAAGCATTTTCGATATCTGCTCCTTATTGTTTATGACTATTGTTATTGTGGATTGTGGGGCGGGGGGGCGATGAATTATGAAAAATATATTGTTTATAAGGCCGTAAATAAATAATGGCTCGTCGTACGAGAAAATATCACTAGAGTGAAAAGTTTTATTTTATGTCATAGAATAATACAACAAATTTTAATCGATTTTCTTGATTGAGGATTTTTGTTAATAAAAATAGTCATAAACAATAATTTGCAGGTATCGAAAATGCTACCCAAGATAATCATATTGTTTCCTGTAAAATAACCGATATAAAGGAAGGTAATCGCTAATAACTTGAAAATTGTGGCTTGTAGGGGGGCGTACATTTATAAAAAATACATTGTTTATGAGGCCGTGAATAAATAATGGCTTGTACGAGAAAATATCACAAGAGTGAAAAGTTTAGAAATGTGTCAAGGATTAATACAAACAACATTTTTAATCAATTCTGCTTATTGAGGGTCATTATTCATATCAATTGTTATAAACAATTTATCAAGAGAGATTACGAACAATAAATTATGTTATTAATGGTAGATAAAGGTTTCGCAACAATTTTAAGCAATATTATGACACTGGTTGGCCTGGATGATTTTTCATTAATAAACAAAGAGTCTAAACGATATCCATTCGTGACCGTCCGCGAAGAAAGGGACCTAATGCGTCAAAGCTGAATTTTACAGGACGGGCGATCGTAGCTGATTATTGGAAATGAAAGAGTAACTCAGAAGCTATCGATTGGCGTAAGAAAATGAAAATCGATTTTTTCCGCATTAGGTCCCTTTCTTCGCTGTCTAGCTGGTGAGACGGAGCCAGACATGATGGTCCTGAAGACATATTGAAAACGTTCAAGTCAAAATCAAGACCAAATATTTTTACCCGGGTAGAAATCATTGTTAAGAATACATTTTATATATCAAGATTTCAATCACTTTCAATAAATATTGTTTATTATCCTAAATATGTCATACAGCGCATTCAATTATTATTTGAGCATGTATGCAATTATATTTTGTAATTACCTGAATCTTTTATTTTCAAGTTATGCTTTTCTGAATTCACTTTTATAATTTTTATTTCAGTCCAAAATGTCATTCTGTCTAGAAAATAACAAAAATCTGGACCGTCTTTATATATATTCAAATTCCTAACAAACTCCTCGATAGCGCTAAGACTGGGACAACTGTCCGTCCAAAAAATTGAGAGATTTTAGATTATTATGCTTTTTTACGTTTCACTCGCCCGGAAATAATCGCTAATTATCTGCAAATTTTGAAGCTCGGTATCAGTATTGGCAAAACCTTCACCTGCCACATGCACGTTGTCTCATATTTCCAGAATTTTTCTTTGCTGAGATTTCCATGAAAATCTGCACAAAAATCGAGCTGCCTAAACTTTTTGGACAGACAGTAGATAGCAGAAAGCTTTATGTCAAACACGTAGCAAAACTACACAGCGCCATGATAGCGCCAGGCGAGTATTCTATGAATAGACAGATTCGGTAAAAACTGTACTAGCTCTAGTATGATTCAAGACTGCCACGACATTTTTCCACATGGGTCGCGTGATTCGCCATTTTGCAACAGATTATTCCAGTTATTTATCAGAATATTGAACAAAAGTGAGGAAGATTCGTGACAATATGTTCTGTGAAATATTTTGATCCTAGTGCGAAGTAAATGACTGCCTTGTGAGGGTAAAAAAAAGGGCCTAGACGTGGCCTTTCTCTTTTTGGGCGATAAAAGGGTACTCTCCTTAAGGCCCGATTAGAAATAGTGAAAACTAAGCAGCAGGGACCTATTAAATCCCGAATGAAATTTCTACGAGGAAAAATCCAGACAAGAAAATAGTGGAAATGCGAATGGAATAAACATGTTAAATAATAATCAAAGCGTGTCTCCATTTTCGATCATTATTATTGTTTCTTTCTTTAATAATAGCAATTTAAGCTCTAATTCTAGGTTAATTAAATATAATTTCTACTTATATATTTACTAGTTAATATGATTACTAAGAAAAAGACACAAGTTGTTAAGAACTCAAACAGTTGCATAAGTTGTAATCCTTAATAATTAGTTCTGTAAATATAATTAAAAGTAACCAGATTGGTTCAGATGGTAACGTGCTGGGTGCATACACACATATATATATATAATAGTAACGCATTTCCGGGTTCAAATATGTCAATGCGAGGATTGTGAGGAAGTAAGATATGAAAAGCAATTTGGCGGATTTACTCTTCTCTCTTGTAGATGATTGTTTTGCCATATTAATTAAATTCTGAACCATTTAATTTGATCACAATTCAATATATCAGTCTCATTTTTGTTTTTGCATTTGCAGACACAAAAAAATACATTTGATAAAATAATATCTAGCACCATAAAAAATAGCCATTATAACAAAGTTTCAAATTTTGACAATAAATTAGTAGACCTTCTTGCCTAAACAGATTATCTGAACCCAATCTCCATCCCCTAAATAATACTCTCCTAACTTAATTATCACAAGCATGCTTAAATACGGTGGCGAGTACATACCTCACAGGTTGTGCGAAATGATAAATTTATGTATCGAGACGAGACAAGTCCCAGACGATTGGAGAAACGCGATTATCGTACCCATATACAAAAAATGCGAAATTATTAGTGTTCACGTATGTACAAATTTGGTGACTGAAGAAATATGGAACAAAAATTATTTTATAAATTCAAATATAGAATATTTTCGAATACTAAATTAAAACAAGAATTATTTTATAAATGCAAATACTGAATATTTTCAAATACTAAATATTCTCAGACTTTAATTTTTATATAACCTATTATCTGAAACAATAATAATTATCTATCTTGTTTGAATGCGAAATTATTAGTGTTCACGTATGTAAAGATTTGGCGACTGAAGAAATATGGAACAAAAATTGTTTCATAAGTGTTATACTAAATATTTTAAATACTAAATTTAAAAAAAATTTATTTTATAAATGCAAATACTGAATATTTTCAAATACTAACTATTTTCAGTTTTCAATTTTTATATTACATATGATCTGAAACAATAATAATTATCTATCTCGTGTGAATGCGAAATTATAAGTGTTCACGTATGTACAAATTGGACGACTGAAAAAATTAAAAACAAAAATTATTTTATAAATTCAAAAAGTAAATATTTTAAAATACTAAATTAAAAGAAAAATTATTTTATAAATGCAAATACTGAATATTTTCAAATACTAACTATTTTCAGTTTTCAATTTTTATATTACATATAATCTGAAACAATAATAATTATCTATCTTGTTTGAATGCGAAACTATTAGTGTTCACGCATGCACAAATTTGGTGACTAAAGAAATATGGAACAAAAATTATTTTATAAATTCAAATACTGAATATCTGCAATTACCAAATTAAAACAAAAATTATTTTACAAATGTTAATACTGAATATTTTCACATACTAATCATTTTCAGTTTTCAATTTTTATATTACACATGATCTGAAACAATAATAGTTATCTATCCTGTTTGAATGCGAAATTATTAGTGTTCGTGTATGTACAAATTTGGTGACTGAAGAAATATGTAACCAAAATTATTTTATAAATTCAAAATACCAACTGTTTTTAAATACTAAATTGAGCAAAATATTATTTTACAAAATTCAAATACTGAATATTTTCAAATACTAAATATTTTCGAATACAAAATGTTTTCAGTTTTCAATTTTTATATCACATATTATCTGAAACAATAATAATTATCTATGTTGTTTCAATGCGAAATTATTAGTGTTCACGTATGTACAAATTTGGCGACGGAAGAAATATGGAACAAAAATTATTTTATAAATTCAAAATACTAAATATTTTCAAATACTAATTGAAACAAATATTATTTCATAAACGCAAATACTGAATATTTTCAAATACTAAATATTTTCGAATAGAAAATGTTTTCAGTTTTCAATTTTTATATTACATATGATCTGAAACAATGATAATTATCTATCTTGTTTGAATGCGAAATTATTTGTTTTCACGTATGTACAAATTTGATGGCTGAAGAAATATGGAACAAAAATTATTTTAGAAATGCAAATACTGAATATTTTCAAATACTAAATATTTTCAAATGATAAATATTTTCAGTTTTCAATTTTCACATTACACATGATCTGAAACAGTAATAATTATCTATCTTGAAATTATTAGTGTTTATGTATGTACAAATTTCATGACTGAAGAAATATAGAACAAAAATTATTTTATAAATGCAAATACTAAATATTTTCAAATACTAAATCTTTTCAGTTTTCAATTCTTATATTACATATGATCTGAAACAATCATAATTATCTATCTTGTTTAAATGCGAAATTATCTGTGTTCACGTATGTACAAATTTGATGACTGAAGAAATATGGAACAAAAATTACTTTATAAATGCAAATACTGAATATTTTCGAATACTGGGAGCCGATGTAATTTTTTAGATGACAGTTGCTCCCAGTGGGACCCTGCGGTGGTTGTTAACCTTTAGTTTTTAGGTATATATTCTACATAGGATACGGGCTCAAACTACGACAAAGTTTCCCATTTATGAAGTATTCTGTATAGTTTCTTATACATGATTTTTTAAACAATGACAAGTGAATTCCAGAGACTTTAGAACCTTAGAAAAGTTTTAAAACATTTTATAAAAATTATTCAAGTAAAAGAATAGCACGTGAGAGTTCTCACCTAAAAGCTTTGCTGGAATTTTAAATCGAACCCACGCCGATCTTACATTTTTACCTGTACTCATATCATAAAATGATGAATAACCTACCTTTATGGTTCTGCGAAGTCATTCTGACCACGAAATCGCGACGAATAAAAACTAATTTCACACAATTAGTTTAGTCGTTTAGTTGATAGAATGAAAGCAATGGCAACCTTCTCCTCGTGCTCTGAATGTGTAGTCCCCATTCTACTGCGCAGGCGCACTTTCATAGATGAAGCTATTGCACCGCGCGCTTTTTAAAAAACAAAATGATCTACAAATTATAATTAAAAAAAAGTAACTTTCTTTGTAATTAATGCGTGATAAATCTTGCAGTAAATTGAAATTAATCAGTAAACCTTATGATAAAAATTTGGAAAGGTAAAAAAATAGAAGTTAATTTATGTAAAGCACATTCAATAAAAGTAACTAGACATATTTTTTCACATATACAATGGTAACCTCTTATCAATAATAATCTCTCATTACTAATGTGACAAGGGCATGACAAATTCACTTTGTTCATGTTCTTCACTAAAATTGATGCTTAATTTAACTAACTTACTCTCGATACATATTACGTTGTAACTTTTTCTGGTGTTAGTAGGTTCACTTTGTAATTCGAACATTTGTAAGTGTTTTGAGTCGAATGGGTATGTGAAAATCAACTTTCTTTTATTCACAACCTCTCCTGTAACAGTGAAGTGGTGGTAATTTCTTGAAATTTTAACTCCAAGACCTGTATCATCCTTCAGTAAAATGACATTATTCGGTGAAGAGTTCGTAATCGTGACCTGCTTATACTTAATTGCTTTTATTTCGGTTTTACTTTCTTTTAAGATTTCAACTAAAGCAGGTATCGTAACCTTTTTACTTTTGAGAAGCTTCTCTTCATGCAAACGTCTACAGATCTGTGCCACAGGCCGATTGGGTGTCCAAACGTACTTTTTTAATTTTCCAAGAAAATATTCATATGGAAACGCCGTGATTCTACTTAAACTACAGTTCATATTGGCGTCGTCTGCCAGATGAAGAAAATGGTGAGAATTTAAAACTTGAGCCTTTGTACCGTATATTTGCCCCAAGGTGACCAAAAAAGTTTTTAGGTATTTCTTTGCATGGTCCCCGTATTTTTAAAAATATTTTGCCGCACATAATATACGACAAGCTGCCCGTAGTATAATAGAAAGAATCTAAATTCTATGGCTTTTCATTTTCCAAGAAAATCTGTAGACCTAGGTTTTATTTGAAACTCACAAGGAACTTGTAGTTTTAACAATTTCATTCGTCTTGCAAGTTCTTTTATGTTTGATCGACTTAATTTGCATCGACCTTTTACAATCCAATATCCTAATAACTTTTCCATTGTTCCCAAGCAAGATAAATGCATAAAGTCTAAAACAAAGCAGAAAATCATATTTATTAATGGCACTATATTCAGTAACGGCGTAAAAATATTGTAATGTTCAGGCTGTTCTTGATTTCTGAAAGATGTATCCGTTCTTTCTGTTGAATCAGCAGATGGATACACAGTTGTACCATCAACTTTGAAAATCGGTTGAGAATTGTGGGCTGTAGGTGATTTTGAATAGTAAATTCCCGATTCAGCCCACTGTGCGACGGAGGCCGAGTACATGGTTTTGTCAGCTAGTTCTCAAGAAGCTCTGTGGTTAAAAACCTTAGTTGAAGAACTTGATGCAGAATCAACATCGACACCAATAATTATTCATTGTGGTAACAATGGCAGTATTGATTTGGCGAAGGCAGCAGGATATCGGCAGAGAACAAAGCATATTGATGTGCGACATCGCTATGTTCGAGAGTATGTTGAACGAGAGTACACCATCATGGAGTATATACCCACAGAATAAATGGTAGCAGGTGCCTTAACTTAACGCGTTTCTCCACACTGTAACGCTATCTCTATTGATCTTAGAGCTAGTTCGCCGCTCTGGTTCGAAACTACGTGCATAGTAAGAAACCGCTGTATCTTGAAATAGTAAGAATAAAATACGAATCTTATCAACTATGTCTTTGCTGAAATCCCCTAAATTCCTCTATTACGGGTCGGCTGGCATCCCATCTCATCCGTTCCGCTAAGACAAGAGGCATACCTACCGTCTTTGGCTGGATCGTTTACCTTCAGATACCCAGACGTCCGAATTCAAGGCGTCATCATACGAGCCCCCTTTCGCGTCGCCAGCGGTCCCCAGCTTAGTCAGACTTTGCCGTGTCAACGCAGTCACTGCGCCATTCGCATCCCCTCTCTTGTTCTCGCAAACACACATACAGTTCTCTCACATTGCGTCATCGCGCCAACCCTGTTCTCTGACTCAGTGCCAACCTTGTACAATACTTTACTGAGAACTAAACAGCAACAATTGCATTCAGTAAACATTTTTTTTTCTTTTTACAGTAAAACCTGAAAAATAAAAGTTCCGCTTTGTCCCAAAGTCATCTCATTTTAACGCATTTTTTCTACTGAAATAGAAAAAGGAAAATTTCAACAAAATTAAGAGAAATACTAACGTTTAGCAAAGACGCACTCCAAGGTCCTTTATGAAGAAATTTTATGTGGGAAATATGACGCCCCAAACTGCGATGAATGCTGCAGCATTCGTCACATAATAAGATTGCTCTATTTAGAGAAGCCCAGCTTGGCTCTGAAAAGTGTAGCATAATTTGATTAATGAATTTTTTCATACGAAAATGTGTAAACTTGATCATTTTTATAAAAATCTCAAGACATTTTACAGAATTTTTTTTTTAAACGGACAATTTTTAACGCGTGACATCTAAAAATAAAAAATAAATCATCATTTATAAAGGTTTATTTTTAAGACTAGTTATTAAATGACAGACTGTTTGAAGTGCATACCAGTATAGTTATATAGATGCTAAACTAAAATATTTATTTTCGTTGTTAGTGATAAGAGTATAAATGTTGAATTTATATTACCTATGCCAAAGTTTCAAACAGTAATAATAATGAAAAATAAGTACATTCTCTGTTAATTTCTTTTTTCCTGAGAAAGTTGTACCAAAAATCTGAAATGTGCAGGACGCAATCTTTTAAATCTTACCATTAATTTAAGCAAATAGAACTTTAAAAATCTTTAGGTATTCCCGAGATGCGACTAAAAATGTCCAATCGTGTCTGCATCAAGTTTCAGTGGGCTTATACAGCGAGGTCGCCCAACAACGGCGATCGCCGAGTGAAACTCGTGTGAATATTTTCTGAGTTTGTTCGTTTTACGGGGATTAAAACGACTCGGTCCTGCCGATTGAATGGCACTGAAACGGCACTGCCCAGCGCCGTTTCAGTGCTGCTCGTTTAAAGCTACTCAGATTCCAGATTTAAATGCCTGCAGAAGTTCCCTTTATACCTGCGCTTCACTCTACTTCACCTCTGTTTTATGAAGGCTGTCATAATTTAGCTCATAAGTCATAAGTTGTTGCTCTTTTGTATACAACTGCTTAGAAGAGGCCTATTCACTAACACTCAGTCGTAAATTCAAAGATAGTTTAGTTTCAGTAGAAGATTAATTTGTTCATATAGCTAAAGAGAAAATAATGTCATAAATTTACGAAAATACGAAACTGGAGCATGGCCATGATCTCAGATTGCGGGACTGTGGCGTAGGACCCCATCATAATTGTGAAGCCTATTCCAATCCTTCTACGACATACACCAGCTCCTGTCTTCTCCTTGTTTCTGGAGCCATCTGCAAACCCGTCGCCCCATAGTGGACAGGTGTGCTTTGCCGATAACCCAATCCTCCTGCGTGGATAGACTAACACGATACTTTTTGTTGAAAAGTTAGCTAGTGGGTGTTTTGTCTTTGAGCATTCTCAGGGTCGGCCTACTCGCGATGTCGGTTGGGATCCGCACTGCCGTGGAGGTCCTTCCGCCTTTTACCGTATTTAATCTCCAGGCCGCCTTCGCAGCCGCGGCCTTTATAATGAGATGGAGGGGCTCCGACCCTGTTAGGACCCCCAAAGGCCATTGTGAGTATCGATTTCAAGGCAGTAGTGACGCATCTTAGAATCAGTCCCCTGATTCTTTCCAGTCGCGACTTTACAGCGGACAGTTCGACCATGCTCTACCAAACCACCGCCGCATAGATTAGCTTGGGGCGCAGGATCGCTGTGTAGATCCACATAAGTGTCTCCGGCTTTAAGCACCAGCTTTTCCCTATGGCTCTCCAACAGAATCATAGAGTTTCTACTAGCCTTTTGCACTTGTTCTCCAGGTTCTCGTTCCATGACAGCTTCTTATCTAGGATGACTCCTAGATATTTAGCTCCTTTTTTGATTTCCAGTTGTTGTACCAATTTCAGTGTACTCCTGGTTCCCCACTTATACCGTCTGGTGAATACAACCGCATCTGTCTTACTTGGAATGACCGATAATCCAGTCTTCTTGCACCAAGAATCCACTATCCCCAGTGCTTACTGCATTACTTCGAAGAGCGCATCCAGATGCTGGCCGTGCACGATAGCCAGTATATCGTCCGCGTAGCCTATAACATTGTAGCCCTGACTCGTGAGCAGATGAAGCAGTTCATCCACTACCAAGCACCACAGCAGGACGCCCTGATCACCTCTTTGAAGGTGTAGTTGAAGGCTCCTTCCTTTTGAAGCCCGGAAGATGTGCCTTGATCAGGCGAGCCAAGATCTCCTCGGTTAACGCTGAGTATCTTCCGTCGGGCAATTTTAAGGTGCCCATAATAGCATCCGGGTTTTGAGAGAGCAGCTTGTCCAGTCTAGCTGCCTCTGCTTCTTTCTCGATGTCTGTGCTAAAGTTGGTCCAGCATTCTTGCTTCGTCTTACGTATGGCACCACTGCATTCATCCCTCAGTGTCGTAAAGAAGGTCTATAGTTCATCCGTTCATCCATCTTGTGGGTTCACAATTAATTTTGATAACTAGATTTGATAAGTGTCTACGTCTCTAATTTACCTGGGCACCTCTGAGAGTGCACTCCGGAGTTCTTTGAAAAAATGGTCCCAGCCCGTTCTTCTTGGATTTCTGGCCCACTTAGGGCCCGCGGGTAGAAAAAATTCCAACTCGAACTCTATCTGTGCCTCTAAATCAAGCGGTACAGAGGGTGATGTCGATGACTTCCTCTCTGACCAAGTTACGAAACGTCGGGGTACTCCCCGTGTTAAGAATATCTAAATCAATAGTGATTAGGTATTCCAATAGATCATTACCTCTTGAGTTGATGTCCGGTTCGTCCACCTCCCTCTCTTTCATTGCCTTCCACAAAACTTTCCTATTCACCGAGTCAAAAGCTGCCTTAAAGTCTATGAAGAGTGCGACCAGTTTTCCTTTTTTCTGTCCCAGGTTCCTGTTGACTAGATAATTTAGAACGAAAATGTTGACTGTTCCCATCCCCTTCCTAAATCCTGTTTGATTGTGTGGAATGCATCCTTTCTGTTCTACCTGTTCTTCTAATCTCTTCCTAAGAACCTCTGCGTAAATTTCATATGTTACTGGCATGAGAGTAATTCCTCTATAATCTCCCACTTTTCTACCCCCTCCTTTCTTTATTAAAAGAAGTACCGAACCTGTTCTCCACTCCTTCGGCCATCTTTCCCCTCTCCATACTCTATTACATACTTTCCAAATCTCTTCTCCAACCCTTCGTTCGCCAAATTTCAAAGCTTCATTCTCCACCCCATCCTCTCCTGTCGCATTGTTTCTTGTTAACTTGTCAATTGCTTGATTCATCTTCTCTCTGGTCACGACATTCCCACCTTCCATTCCTTCCTCCTGCATCTTTCTACCTTCCTTCCTCACCTTTCTATCCACTCCTTTCTCTAATAATCACCTCCTATTCTCTCCCTTCCTTTATTGCTTTCTCTATCTCCTCCATGTACCTCACCTCTCCTCCTGTCGTTTTACATCCAGTAATTTCTCGTGTTTCCTTTTTATTTTATTATACTCCTTTTTGCCTATCTCTCCTCTTCTCCAACTCTTTAACGATAACTTCAAACGCTCTTTACTCTCTACACATTCCACATCCCACCATCCTCTCTTCTCCCTTCTTTCTTCCCCACTTGGCCTAGTTTCTTCCACTATCTTTTCTACCCTTCCCCTCATCTTACACAATATCTCATGCATGCCTCTCCCATCTTCAATCAAAAAATTATCTTCATCCATTCTTTCCATATATTCTCTTCGCTTATCAACTCCCTATTCGCCCATCTTTGCTTTTTTCCCTGTCACTCCCTCCTCCTTCCTTCCCTCTCTTCTCCAATTTCCACATTTCAACGTTGCAATGACCGGCAAGTGTTCTGACCCTATTTTTCCCCCTACTTCCATTCTTTCCAACAGCCTCCTTATCCTTTCCTCGGCCAGAATATAGTCTATTACTATTTCCCCTTTTCCTGTAAATGTAATCTCGTCTTCCTCATCCCCTTCCGAGTCCCCATTACATTTTTCTCCCGAAAGTCTCACTCTCTCCATCCCATATTTCCCCTCCCTGTTCCCCTGTCCACGCATTCAGATCACCTTGTATCAGCACCCATTCATCATCCTTTTTCGCCACCCATTTCCTGATCATACTCCAACCTTCTTCTTCTTCCCTTCTCCTGTAAATGCAAACTATCCTCGCCTTTCTTCTTCCTATCTTCACCATTCTCGTCATTACTCCATCTGTTTCCTCAGATCCCATTTCTATTCTCTTTTCTCCCACCCATTCATTCCTTACTCCTGACACCATACCCCCTTTCTTTCTTCCCCTTATCTTCTCTTCCTTTGTCTCTTGCATCTGCCACATATAACCCTTGGGTAACATCCTCTTTACCCTCCTCCAATCCTTCTCATCTACCTAGGTTTCACTCAACATCACTACATCCCATTTCTTCACCTCTTCCCAGAATCCTCCATCTTTATTCATTAGCCCCGATACGTTCCAAAAGGCTACTCTCACTTCTTTCTTCCTTCCTTTCTCGCTTCTTTCATCTTTACGTCCCCTCCCTAATTTTGTGGGAACCCCGTCGCTCCGCCTTCTCCTTTCCTTTCACCCTCTACTGTTTCTGTAACCTCCTCCCTTCTATCCCTAGTCTCGGACAATTGACTCTATCTCCCTTGGAGCGTTCGGCAGGGCAGGGTCGCGGCCAATACCGTAAGAGCGACAAAGATGGCTGTAAAGCACTCTTAGGGCCGCATTGTGCCTGTAGATATACGTCGTTCCTGCGCAGGTGGGACACCCTGATAGTATGTGTTCTAGGTACTCAGCGTGTTTATGACACGCTCTGCACCTATCGCTTGAAACTTCTTGACATAAAATGCGGTCGCGGTATGCTAAGGTGGAAATGACACCATCCTGGCATGCGAAAACAAAACTCTCTGTACCTTAATTAAGCCCTGATGGTCGGAGAAAAGCAAAAGCTTGCTCCTTCGACAAGGACCTTATGCTCGCGCTGGTTAGTGACGCCACAGAGGTATCCAGAGAAATTTCGTAGTGCGAGAGATAGAGGCAGAAGTGTGATGCAAAAAATCAAAGGGCTCATCGTATGGCCTGAAAGACGCCCCTCTGGAAGGAGACATTGTTCGTTGTGACACGACTATTTCCAGATGAGATAGCAAATCTAGTATTCCAAAGAAGCATCAATCTCTCTATGTATCTCACTATGTGTGGATGCACCTTCAAGCTTTCCAACAGGCAGATGATGAGTCTATAAGAAGTTGAATCGAAAGCTTTTCGGTAGTCAATCCAGGTAATTGACAGCAGGTTCTCTCGATATCCTGCTACACTCTTTTTCGAGACACTTTTTTCGTACATCTCTTGCCACACAGGCTCAATTTATCGGACAATCCTGTTATTCAGGGTAGCTGTAAAGATCTTATACAGTGTGTTGAAACAAGTTATTGTCCTGTAATTCTCTGGGTTAAAGAAGTTGCCTTTTTTCGGTAGGGGTATAGTGCGTCCTAACACCAGCCACTGCGGAATAGGCGTTTTCGACTTTAAATATGAGGTGAATATGTGGACCAAATGTTGATGTGTAGAAGTAAACGTCTTCCACCAGAAGTTCTTAATACCATCTGGTCCTGCAGCGCGAAAGTTCCTCGTGCATCTAAGTGCTTTTTTCACCTCTTCAGCATTGATCGATGGACATTCCTCCTCAGATGTTATGAGGTTATCGCAAAACTCCTTGAAGCGGATGATATTACCAGTATCTTCTATTAACTTCAGCGTTTTTGGGATCTTGTATACCTCTCTCCAAAAATTCTCTACCTCGTTAGGCTTGGGTGACTTTTTGACAGAAACAGTTGATCACTGAAGAAGCGAGATGGGTCAGCGAGAAACTATTTTGTGTCCCTGATCCGTCTCTTCTCCTTCTAAATTCTCTTCCTTGCGTTAGATAATACCCGTATTTTGTGAACAATATGCTGCTTCATTGTCAGCAGCTTTGACTTGTTCAGTGTATGATTGAAGATCCTTAGTTATTGAGCGAACTTTCAAACCCTTTCCGTGAACGGCCTACCAGATGGTATGTAGTCAATCACACACTGAATACGGGATGCTTTCTGTCTTGCTCATCCAATCTTCTTGTTCAGTTAATACAAGCGTCTTTTCGTCTTTTGATCCATCGTCGGTTTGAGCCTTCGATTTGTATCAGCCAATGCTTTCGCAGTACCATAAACTGAATAATTCATGGTCCAGAGGTCGGACTCCTCCGAAAAGGGATATCCTCATGTGGACGCTTCGACGGTGCGTCGTCGTGTTTCCATTTAAATTATTATTTGCAGCACCCCGAACTCTAGGGTGATCGGCATTGTTTGCCGAACCATTTTCGGGTGTTCAGCGCATTCGAATGTCTTAAACCGAATCTACAACTTTTTGGTGGTTTGATGGCGTTATTGTTGTTCCCACGAGCAGCTAGGGAAAAGGTTTGTCCGTCCTTGAATACGGTAAATCACCAGAATTCCAAGGTATTCCATGATGTTTCCGCTCTGCCCAAATGTTTATAGACTTATATTTTCGCGGAACGTTGTTCCACTTGCAGGGTGGTTGAAAGAGAAAAGAATATGGCCTATTACCTGTAGCATCATAGAATGGTAATATAGCCAATTCTTTCAATACAAATTTATTGACTGGTAACTTAAAGCCCTCCATATCCACCAAGAACTCCATCGTGAATGCAACTAAACTATTTCTACTTGCTTACAGCAGTTTTACACCGACTTTTTCACCCCACCACTTATTGTTTTATACTCAACTACACGATCGTGCAAAATTAGGCAATATGCTGACGTTTGAGCGGGAAAATTTCCACTAGTTTGAAATTCCAAACGAACGTCAACTGGTCCGTATTTCAGTGACTCATTTTGTTTAGCGCAGTCAATAACAACTAGAGGTGCATACTCTATAAATTCTCATCTAGATAGCAATGGTTGCTGTTCTTCACCATATTAATTAGCTTGAAAGTTTGTGTACGTTTCATAAAGAAGAGCATACTGATTTCGATTGATGTCAAGATTCAAATTACTATAAGGATAACACTGATCATTTGAAAGTAGTTTGACATTAGTCAGATTGCAATGATCAAAGTTACTAGAACTTCTAATAGTATTATTTTTTCGGTTTGTTTGAAATCCTAGTATAACAAATCTCAGTTGCTCCAATTGCGCTGAGGTTTTTACTGTCCAGACATGGCTTGAAGTAGTTGGATTTAGAGGATATTCATACAGTTTCCAAGTTCGAAAACTTATTGGAATAGGTGGATATTTTTCAATATATTTTAGAAACTGAAATTCTCGCGAACCTGACAGTCTCACGCTGGGCAATAACCACTCTATTTTATTAATTTCAATTTCATACTGCTCAATGTGGGCTGCTTGCAAGATGGCATTTGCATCACTTTTTGATCTTGTCAAAATAATTTCATGCTTAGCATTGACAATGATTTTGTGATAATCTTCAGCAAAGCCAAATATCATCCTAAGCAATATGGCTACATCAAAGTAACCAGTAGCGATGGTTAGTGATTGGTTATTATCATTTATTTCAAGCCAACCAGTATTCTGTACGGAATCTTAAAAGATTTTGCGAATTTGAGTAACTCTGCATCAGTTAAGGGCCGGTGAGGTAGCTGTACTTTGAGTTTTTTGATTTCCGTTTAAGTCCTGCTCCTTGTTTATATGGCTTTAGTTGAAGCCCTAATCCTTGCCTAGACGGCTTCAAGTAAAGACGTTTTCCTAAAGAAATGGCTTCCATCGCTTCATCATGTCGTTGACTCTCTGAAAACTGTTGTTTTGCCGAATTTGCATCATTCACAGCTTTAGCTATTCCAGCAGCTCCACCAGCTAGCGCCCCGGTGGCACTGAGACCCGCAAAAAAAGGGTTTGAGAAAGGGTAAAAATCCTCCTACTTTGGCTGGTATAGGTAGAATACGAGGTTTATTCACATGTCTTCTTCCACCAGCCTTAATTACAGCTGCACATGCACCACTAAGTGCAGATTTAATAGTCGTTTGCGCATTATTGCTTGAAACCATGGACTTTCCAGCTGCAGCGACAATTTTTCTCAGTGTAGTGGTAGGTTTTCTACTCTTGAGACCCATCCCCAATATTTATTTCATCTTCATTGTGTTTGCTATACCGCAAGAAGCCGTTTTTTCACCTATTCCTGCGTCCTTAGCAAGGACACGTTTCCAAGCCTTTTCAGCTAGTACACTGTCAGCTGAGTTTCTAGCCTCTATATTTTCTCTATTTTGTGAGTAGGCTATATCGTGCTCTTTGCAAGCCTTCAAGAATATTGTTCGACCAGCGACTGTATTTTTAGTAATAGTCTATGTATCTTCTGTTCCTAGAGGGCTATTTAGCCCTAGGGACTTATGCTAAATAAATTAAATGAAATTAAATGAATATTAACCGGGAGAACCGGGAGAAAGCCGGGAGACAAAAATTGAAAAAATAGTGGCCACCCTGAATATGTGATTGTACTATTAGATCAACTGCTATTATATCAATCTGTCGCTGGTTCCTCGAACACAGAAAATCAAATATTTTTTAATCAGACTCCTATTCCAAAAGTAGAGTCTTTTTGTAAAATGAATGCTCAAAATACAAGTGTAATGATTATTTCAAGTTCTTCCCACGACAACAGTTTAACATTAAATAATACTTAGAATTTTACGATGCATTATTTAATTCAACAATCAAATCAGAAAATTCCACAGTTGTTGACCGCGACAATTTTGACTCAACCTCCGTAGCAAATAAATTAAATTCCGAAACATCCAGCAGTAAGATTGAGAGTCAGATTCAGGAAGTTTGCCAGAAGATCCAAAGGAATTTATTTTGAAAAGTAAAAAGCTATCAAAACCATTGCTCAGGTTAAATAAAAATAAAATATTAATTTTAGATAATATCTGTACATAAATTGATTGAAGGATGCAAAGCAGCAAAGGATATGCTTCTTTAAATTTCGGAAGCGACTTTAACTAAACTACTTAAAATCAGGTAATACATATCAAGGGAATAATGAAAAAGTCATCTCGTTCGCGAGACGTTTCAAAGAAATTGGCTTTCCAATTTGAGATGCTCATAGAAGAAATAACATAGGGGCATAAGATATACGTTTTAGCGCAGGAAACGGTAAAGATATTAAAGCTTTTTTTCTTCGAGGTCTAAAAACATAAATAGAGTCGGGAATTAAAGATCCAGCTGATACCCATCAAGCTTTAAATCAGCAGTGAATAAAGCCAAAAAAATAGAGAGAAAACTAGCTGCGACATTAGCACAACGCTCAAACAGGCGTAATAAGGAAGAAATGGGCGCTGATCGAAATGATAAAAATAAAATTAATATTCCATCAAAAGAAATTTCCTATCAAATTTGCGGCAGAAGAGGCCATATATGGGACATAATTTCTCAAGTATACCCACCTCGAAAATGAAAGTTGTCCGATCGGGCTAAAAATTGGCCCAATTGTGGTCCTATTATATGGTACTCCTCACATCAAAAATTACTCAATACTGATAATTACTTATCAAAGTGGAGGGGGTACAATTTTTGGGTTTTTTAGGCAAAGCCTTACTTTCAAACATTTGTAACATTTTTCCTATTGCTTTAAACAAAATTTTACTACAAATGTTTTTGATAGACTTTTTCACAGACTTTTTGCTGGTCGGAACGATTTTTCAAAAAAGTCAGAATTTGACCCTAATCTTTAAAAATCCAAAATAAATTTGACTTTTTTTCAAATTTCTACACTTTTTTTTTCTTCAAAATACTTTCAAAAGAAAGCTGAGATTCTTTCCTATGAGACCCTCAATTTTCCGAGTGGCAAATTAATTCGTCTTCGAGTAATAGAACGATACGTAAACAAGATGCCATCATAGGGCGGGTGGCGCGCGATCTCCCCTAGTGTGCTCACGCCGAGGATCTTTGTGCAACGCTTTAGTGCAAGTTTTTTAAGTTAAGTAATATTATATGCCACTGGATGGCTGTCTGCCACTAGATGTTTGTGATTCTCACAAGAGAAGATAATTTTTAACAGCATAAGAAGCTGGAATATAATATTCGTAGTTTACTCCCAGATTTTATCTGAAATCGAATTATTGAAGCAGGTTTGTACGTTTTATTTTTACCGCGGTCCTACTGGGAGCCGATGTCATTTTTTTTTAGATGACAGTTGCTCCCAGTGGGACCCTGCGGTGGTTTTTAACCTTTAGTTTTTAATCATCTATATTGGCCAACCTAATAAGCACCTTTATGTCCATCACACATTCGAGGTAAAGCGTGGTTTATCGGGTCCTGATTATTTAAATTTAATTTTTTTTTACTGTGACTTGTACGTACCAAATTGCGGTCCATAGATATTTCTGTAATAAGTTGAAAAGTCTATGTAAAGGGTTTATTTTTATTTTCAAATTTTTTTTGCAAATATAAAGAAGCAATATTGTATGCGTTAATATCGAAGATATATTTTCCATTGTAAATTAGCTTTCTAGAACCGTACTTCCTTATATTTTGTTTTGTATAATATTTTTACATGCTTTTTAAGCTAAAGATGTTTTTTTGTATATCAGGGTGCTTATTGGGTCTTATATATATACATATATTGGCCGACCCAATAAGCACCTGTATGTCCATCACACATTAGAGGTAAAATGTACTTTATCGGGTCCTAAGTATTTAAATCGAATTTTTCTTTTACTGTGGCCTATACATACTAAATTGTAGTTCATAGATATTATTGTAATAAGTTTAGAAGTATATGTAAAAGGTTAATTTTAATATGTAATTTTTTTTGGAAATATAAAGAAGCTTTAGTGTATACGTTAATATCGAAGATATATTTTCCATTGTAAGTTAGCTTTCTTGAACCGTACTTCCTTTTATTCTGTAATGTAAAATATTTTGACATGTTTTTGAGGCTAAAGATGTTTTTTTACATATAAGGGTGCTTATTGGGTCTTTTATATATAAATATATTGACCGACCCAATAACCACCTTTATGTCCATCACATATTAGAGGTGAAGCGTAGTTTATCGGGTCCTAAGTATTTAAATCCAGTTTTTCTTTTACCGTGGCTTATACATACTAAATTGTAGTTCATAGATATTATTGTAATAAGTTTAGAAGTCCATGTAAAGGGTTAATTTTAATATATAATTTTTTTTGCAAATATGAGGATGCAATATTGTATACGTTAATATCTAAGATATATTTTTAATCTTCAAACATCTTTCATGAACAAATTAGTCGCATATATTAATTACTAAAACATCCGTTAAAAACTTAATCAGAAATTGATCAAGAAACATGATACATCTAAAATTAAGTTAATGTTCTTATCCTATATATATAGACAATCGTACAAGTAAAATATCCCTTTTCTTCGGGCGTAAAAACCTCCCAATACAATTATCCTTAGCGGGCCTGGACAGTGGATTTATATACATTATACGAGTCAGGGATTGTTATTGATGATTAAACACAAATTTATTTTACACTCAAAATTTTCGGCATAGCAACAGAGCGCACTGCACGTGCCCTGCAAAATTGCTTATTCTCAAACATTTTTCAAATTAGCATTTTGTAGTCGCGTAAATCACGTTCGGTCTTCATTCCCACAGTCGCTAGGCAAAGTCCACGTGCAACATCAGCAATTAACCCTATCCAAATCTCAACACCACGGCCTGCGAGGTGCATCTTACCTGTCACCTCGAGCCAGTCGTCCATCGCTTCTTCCGTACATCGGAACTACTTGTTCCGAAGGAATCTGAATTAAAGTCCAAACTTGCCCGTCGGCATTTTACCTTTCGCGGGTCTCGGTATGCGGATTGTCATTCCCGAAAGTCCGTATATCGGAAGGGTAGTGTACAGTAAAGAGGGTTTTTGCAACGTTAAGTGTGAAAAACCAATGGATGGGAATCCGTAAATCCGGAAACAAAAATTAAAACTAGCTGTGTGCAAACGGGATATTGATTTGAAGCAAAAACGACCGCATTTGTCGAAGAAAAAAGTGCTGTTCCATCAGGACAATTCAAGGGTGCAGACGTGTGTAGTCACGACGACATAAATCCATGAATTGGGCTACGAACTGCCACCACATCTATATCATATTCTTCAGATGTAGCCCCCTGCGACTATTTCCTGTTTCCAAACCTGAAGAAATGGCCGGGCGGTAAAAGATTTGGGTCGAATGAAGCGGGCATCACCGAAACAAACGCCTATTTTGAGGGCCTTGAGAAAACCTAATATTTGAAAGGAATAAAACAATTGGAAAAACGCTGGACTAAATGTATCGAGCTAAAAGGAGATTATGCTGAGAAGCAAAACGCTCATTTGCCGAAAAAAAAATCTTTTAGTCGAAAAGACATTGACTTATCAAACAGCCCTCGTAATATGTATTAAAAAAAATACTGACAAAACTGAGCACGACACATATTATATTTTTTAGGTGGCCACGCTTTTCTCAGAGAAAACGCTACAAAGAGAGATTGTCAAAAAAATCTAAGCGGTTCCGTAGCTCACTTGACTAATGCGTGCGCTAGATGTAGGTTTCAGGACAGGTTTTAGGCAGTTAGGTAGAGTTTTATTCCCCAGCGGGAGCAATTTTTCAACGCGTTTGAGCGTGCGATCATATGTTTAAGTCTCTGTGCGTGCAATTGTGTTAGAATAATCGTAAATTAAGTGTAGTAATCCACTGAAAAAAAAATTTTTTGAATCCAATGACGTGCATTTCTTCGATTCCATTTATTTGAGCCATGAAAACCGTTTATTTAATTGTACTGAATATTGTTTAAAAGCAATAAACTCATGCATCGATTCAAAGAAATCATTTCTTTAGGCGCCATTTCCTTAAAATAAAGAAATATTTCTCGGTGTCAGAATATGAGATAATTAACTCAAGGAATTGATATCTTTAAAACTAAGAACCTAGTTTTATTGAATCTCTCTTTCGCATCCAAAGAAATATTGCTAGCAAGTAGTATTCATTTCCTCGTCGATTTCTTCCTCTAATGGATTGTTGTCTTCCGCTGACTGCAGATATTCTGCTTGATTCTCGTAATTTGTTTGTTCTTGTATCTCTTCGGTTGTCATAATCTCGTTTTCCAACTCTTCCTGTGCAGCTTGAATATTGTGAACTTGTGGTGGTCGTTTTGAAAATTGACATGTTTGAAAATTTGTGGTTTTTGCTGTGTATTGATTTGCGAAATGCCCTAAATTGCCACATTTACGAAATTTCATTATCATTCTGTCGCTCAAAGTCATATTGTGATTATGAGCTCTTGGAAAAGGTGTTGTGTTGGCTTGAAGTCTAGGTAACGGTATTGGTTTAGGTTGAAATTTAATTGTTGGTACTTGTCGGGAAGGTTGTGATTCTTTAAGCCACATTTTTGTTTCTACAGCATGACTTTGTGCTTCTGAAAGAGTAGTGGGTTTCAGTAGTCTTACCTGGAGCCCAATTTCTCTTTTAAGATTAAGGAGATATCTATTAACATTTTCTTCCTCCTCTATATTTAATCTTACTCTTCTTTCCGTTTGATTTATATGTTTTGATTGAACAGCATAGTTGAGTTCGTTAGTTAACTGTCTATATCGTAAACTAAAGTTTTGAACTGTTTCTGTGATTCCTTGCTTGCAAGATTCTAATTTACTTTTTATTGCCAATACAGAGCCAGTTTGTTTTAAATTCTGTCTTGAAGACGTGAACAGGTCTTCAAAAGAATTTATAATTCTATACCGAGTTGCTTTTTCTGCTAAACCTTGTATTTTCTTCGCTAAAATTAGGTCTAAGAGTAAATTGGGTTGAGTGTACTTTCCAACCGAGCAATTCACGCCTACCCCGAAAGGGAAACGGCTTAATGATATAATAATAATAATAATAATCTAGGTCAATCTATTCGTCACGAACCAGGGATTGCTTTTTATTCTTACATCAACTTTAAATTGTATTAACAATCAACTTATTACTCCAATCAACAATTTCTAAAATATTATAAATGATCAAAGATTCCTTACTCTTCAATAAAATGTGATAATATTATGGGCCAATCGATTCATCTCAAGGCAAGGAATCTTTTGTATTCTTGCATCAACTATCAATGATGTTAATGAAGAAAGTTTAAATATAAAAAACCTATCTTTGAAACATTCGAGAGCGCTAAAAAAATGTAATAAATATTTTTAGAAATCCTTTAATCAGTTTTGAGATTTTAGTGGTGATAATAAGTCCTCCAAATTTCATCAATTTATCTTCAACCGCCTTAAAGTCATCGTGTTCACAAAAAAGTGCGACATCTAGCCACACACATCCGCACAGAGAACAAACATTCGGACAATTGCTAAGAACATTGTGTTAGACATATTTTATAAATTGAGGAACGTTTGTATTTATAGGAATTTATAGGAATTTATAGGAATAGCTTTTTAAAATTAAAATGTCACTACTAAACTACTTCGTTGAGACATTTTCAGAAAAAAATGTATCGATCAAAGAAAATGTGGAAAATGCCTGGGAATGTAAATGATAAACTTTGTAGTTTTTAGCAATCATCTATAAATTCAATACTATTACTTTAGTCAGTCATCCATCTTCCTTACTCCCTGCATTATTATTATTATTATGTTATAATAAATTAATTCTGATTTTGAAACAAATGAAGAAATTATAGTTTAAATCTTAATTTGATCAATAAAGATGAGTTGGTTCGATGCGTGTACCGTAGGATCCTTCAACACCTCGTTCGTATATTATCACCTAGCCCTAATGTAGGTGCAAGGGGTCGAGGGTGGGGGAGGAAGAAGGGGTTGGGGTCTTTTGGTTGGTAGATAGCTGTAGTAAACTCTGTCTTTCTCTCTCCCTCGAACTCGGTCGCTTCTCTCACCTGGACAGATAATAATGATGAAGTTCGGTGTCCGTGTAACCGAGTGGATGGCGAGACCGTGAGGGTTGAAGCGAATGAAGGAGAAAGGCAACTCCGCGTTCGGAGGGGGTGGGTTATACATTTGAGTACATAAATGTATGTAACTTGGAGTTTGTGTTGGAGTGGGCGTCGGCCATCTTGTCCGGTGGGTATTGACCGAGGCGACCGCCAGCAAGAGAGACATGCCATGGCGGGCGAACCACCACTAGTAACTACCCCTTGCGCTAATTGCTCTTATTATATAAATCCGTGCTGCAGCGTTATTTAAATACATACGTTCCATCGATTGATGCAATGTCACATTTACCTTGAAGATATTTTACCTTTTGTTCCAAATCAATTAGTTGTAGATATTGAAATGGTGAAATGATAATTCATATTAACCAAAGATGTGAGCTCCACCCTCAATTTGGTAATTAAATACTAAATATTTGAGGAACGAAATAAAAAAAAAATCTGCCCGCTGCGTGGGCACATTCTCATCGCGCGCGGCTCGCTTCGCTCGCAAGTTTGAGCGCGCCTAGAGAGCGCGACTGTTGGTTCTCGCGCTTCGCGCTCGATAATGTGTTTACCTCGCGCTGCGCGCTCGGTCTTTGTATTTCCCCCACATTTGCGCCCAGACCTTTTAAAATTAAAGCTCAAATCATCGACAATTGTAATTTGGTAATTGTGACTTCTCTTTTGTTAAAGCTCCTTTGGCTTTAACGAACACATTCTCATCACGTATCTCGCGCTCTTACGGTGTTGGCCGCGATCCTGCCCTGCCGAACGCTCCAAGGGAGATAGAGTCAATTGTCCGAAACGAGAAATGCCAAATTTTCTGGAACTATGATTTTCGGACAGCCGTCTCCGTTGCGCACTCGAGGCCTGATATTGTTCTCCAAGACTTCGAAAAACGAACTATATTCCTGATCGAATTCTCGGCTCCTTCCGAATAAAACATCACTGCCAAGGAGAAAGAAAAGGAGGAAAGGTATCAAGTCCTTAAGAGGGAGCTGCAATGACTGTACCACAGAAGCTCCTTAAAGTGTCCAGAATGCAACTAAGTTTTCCAAATTTTGAAATATGAATTTGTTTACTAAGTACAGACCGTTTTCCACAAACATATCATCTTGGAAAGAAATAATGATAGAAAGTTGTTTTAGGGCTGAGGATGTACAGTTTCGTAACGCGATTGAAGTACAATTTGAAAAAATGAAATTAGACCAATACTTCGCGAAATAAACCTTCAC
>JAABKJ010075445.1:144814768-144850946 GCA_011634705.1 Andricus grossulariae
TACTATGTTGTTGATAATTTGTGCACGTGTACCTTATTTTTTAGTGCTCTAAAACATACTTCAGAACGAATCAAATCGGAGGCGGACACTTGGGTAACCTTCTTTGTTAGTATAATTATGAGTTTCTAATCTTTATATCAAATCTTTATAAGGATCAATATAAGCTCTGAGTCAAACGGCTAGCCTACGACATAACCTCGTGAATTCTCCAGAAGCTTCTCTTTTATCGGAGTCTCGCTCTTAAAAACGTGGTACTACTTCTAGACAGACTAATTCTCGTTCACGACATTTTGGCAACCCTCTCCCTCGCCCGACTCTGATTCAAACCACAAGTCTAAGAGGAAACCTCGTGGACCATCCCCAGAAGTATCTCTTTTTTGGTATATTCTCTCTCTGTTAAAAATTATACATATGAAAGAATGCTCTGTGATGAAATTTTAATTACTTTCCTTTTTTGTGTGTATCCTATAAACTTGAATAACGCTGAGTTCTTTTAAATACTTGAATTGTGATTTCTGAGACCTGTTCATTAACAACCTTGAATTTTAAGCTTTTTATGTTAACAACCTGGAATTATGATTTTTGTGATCTGGTTGTGAACAACCTTGAATTTGTGACCTCTGTGATCTACCTGTGTATATTACCAATAAAAGTGACTGAATTGTGAATCAGTCAAAAAAAAAAAAATGCACTGTGTCGAAATGTTTTATTGAATTCGTTCACCTCTACCAGCCTTTTTATTCGACGACAGGTTGATCATTTTCTTGATCCTTCGAGCCGGATTTGGTAAACGATTTCAAGATGCGAGTGAGTCACTTAAAACCTCGCATTGACGAGCAAATTTCTCACCTAAAGTTTATTGCGAGTGCAAAGGACAATTTAATAAGTGTCGGCATTTAGAACTTTTCTTCACACCGAGTTAAAACTCGTCGAATCGCTCTGGAGAAATCGTAGCCCCAGTTCTCACTGAATCATGAGGCCATCAGGATCGCGAAGAGACAACTGAAAAAATGGAAAAAGTAACGCCTGTTAGAAAAATCCTACTTCATGGAAAATATGTTTAATGCAACACACGAAGCCTATCTTGAAGCACTAGAGAAGATAAGGTCTTTACTTGAACGTATCCGGAATAGCAAGAAGAGATCCCCTTCGTTTCAATCTGGGTCTCAAAGCTCCGGATTCACTGCCATGATGGCATACGGTATACATCTTTCCCAGCTCAATCTTTCCACGTTTGATGCTTCTCCGTCCGACTGTTTCAGTTCAAGAATTTTTTTTATTTAAGGGTCATCGCAAATTCAAATTTATCATCAAAGTGGAAGCTATATTACCTTTAACAAAGTCTGAAGGGTACTGCCGCTCACCTGCTGAAGAACACCGCACTAACGATTGATAGTTTCCAAAAAGCCTGGCATGCTCTAGTTGCCTTTTATGACATAAATGACTTTTGGTCAATTCAGCTATACAGTCTTTATTAACGATTAAAAGAATGACCAGAGAATTAGCAGTTGAATTAGAAAGTTTGTATACAACTATTACACAAATTTATCGAACCTTGGAAATCCTTGAGTGGCCAATACACACGTCGAATGAAATCCTAGACGGAGTGAAGTAAACCAGAGCGGGGGCAGTTTTCACCGTAACTGTTGCTGCGCCGACCACAAGAGGTCTGCAGAAACATAATGTTGTGGCTGGGCAGCGACGATTACAGTTTATGACGCAAATATTACTGCTACACCGTGACAGTCACTGTGCGCCACCGTAAAAGATTCTTCAGTGACTGTTGCGTGCGTCGCAGTAACAGTTACTGCCAGATTCCCGAGCCGTCACGGTTACCACCGCAATGGGATTGGACGGCACTGAAGTCCAACCCGAGGACGCGTTCGGTGGCTTTGTCATAGGCCCTTCAGTTCTATTCCAAAGGAATCGAAACCGAAACATATATATTATTATTACCCAAATATATATATATATATATATATATATCTTAATTTGGTAATTTAAATATAGTCGTGAGTTGTTGTTATTGTGATGGCGACTACTGTCTATATAATTCCTGATGACTCTTGTAGATTATTATTACTCTATTACTGGCATCACTATATTATTACAAACAATTTACTAGTAAATAAATTTTTGCATCCATATTCCATACAAAAAGGGTGCTTATAGTCGGTATGGAGTTACGAATAGAGGCATGTAGCCGGATAAATTCCTGACATTTAAGGCACAAGAAGAACTCTCTAAGTTGTAAAACAAGTTACTAGGGTTTTTTTGAAAGCTCTCTAAATCTGAGTTAGTGAAAATTTGACTAATTGAGTGTTTGATTAATGAAATAGTAATATTTTAACATTTCACTAATAGAATAATACATTAACCACAATTTTCTTTAGGACGTTTACAGAAATTCTGTGAGCTTAGACCACATATTTTTAGTTTTATTTTTTTGAAGTGAATTAGTGCAAATATTTCGTTTTCCATTCTTTTCGGTATAAAATGATGGACGTGAAGTCACTGACCCAATGTGTGTGAAATTTCACTAATTCGGACATATTTTTTCTTTTGGGTTGGAAGTGAAAAAAAGGTAATTGGCCGTTTTTGTACAGTATCTTTTAAAAATCCAAGACCAAAAAATCCACACCATATTTGCAACAAGACATAATGCTTAATAAATTTGAATATGAAACTGATGGAGAATTTGAGTTGTCTGCACTTGACATGTACATAAATAGCAAGAATTCGATAAATTAAATTAATATCATACACCATTACTTCTGGAGAACGTTTTCAACACGGTAGAGTTGGCTATACTGCAGTCACCCGGCAGTAACGTTTGACAAAACGTTGTTGCGAGAATGAAATGCAAATTTATTACATGAGAAAATAAAAGCCCCTCAATATCCTCCCCAACCAAGAGCCAGAGATAGAAGAAGAGGATGAATATGGACCACAGGACGAACGCTGCTTACAGAAACCATGGTGAGGGAGTGGTAGGGAGGGAAGAAGGAGACGAGGAAAGCGGGCACAGACGCGAGTTAATACCTGAATATTAATTATGGAATCCAGCCGGCTGGGCTGGGCTGGCTAGTGTTTTGTTTGCAGGGTTGTTTTGTTTGATTTTGGTGGTGCTTTATACGCTTTACGAAACGTTTTGCTTGGCACTTTGCTCGTTTCTCCACTGGGAAAATTCCATTGTTAGACGTCTCGATTTTGCAGTTCCGCATGTGGGAACATTTTAAGGAAATTTGGGGAAATCCCTTTAAATAAAATTCAAAAAGCTATCTGACGAATGAGATAATTAATAATCTGTGAAAGATGAATTTATTGCAGAGAGAGAGAGAAACAAATGAAAGCTGCATTTTTTGGTTCGAGGTTCGTAATTTCATATTATTTTCTAAAGTTTATCATCGTCCCGAAATTTGGGATCAACTAGTCCATCTCCTTTTTCCGGATCCGCTAATTTTTCGAGTCTACTAGACGCAACTATTATTTTCACAAGATTCTACCAAATCAAATACAAATTATCAAGAATCAAACTGATATTAATCGATTTTCCAATCATTGCATTGACACGTGTGAAATATTTTTAAACTTTTGAGAGAAGTTTTAGGCTTCGGGAGATTTATTATTTTTTTATTATTATTATTATTATATCATTAAGCCGTTTCCCTTTCGGGGTAGGCGTGAATTGCTTGGTTGGAAAGTAGTGCCGAGGTACAGAAATAAATATATGTAATATACACTTGATATAGTAAAGTTGAAAATAATGTAGAAAAGTTCGCATTTCCGATAAAATCGAGTGCGAAGCACGAGGCACATGATGAGAATGTGTTCGTTAAAGCCAAAGGAGATTTAACAAAAGATAATTCACAATCACCAAATTACAGTTGTTGATGCTTTGACCTTTAATTTTAAAAGTGAGGGAAATACAAAGGCCGAGCGCGAAGCGCGAGAACCAACAGTCGCGCACCCTAGGCGCGCTCAAACTTGCGAGCCGCGCGCGATGAGAATGTGCCCGCTCAGCGGGCAGATATTTTTCATTCGAGTTTGCATTTTTAGTTTAGGTAAAATTATCCCAAGTAGGCCATCATAAATCGAAAGTCCTTTTTTAGCTGTAAACTGAATTTTGTAATAGCCCTTGTGTTCAAAAAAATTTCCCAAGGTTTTTGTCGCAAACAAAATTTGTATGCAAAAATTATTAGCGATGAAAATGTTATGTTATATCATGATTAAAATTTTTCTCGTGAACGGCTGAACAGATTTTGATGATTCTTACGTTGAAATTTGTATTTAAAAACGTAAATTCCAGAAATCTTTCTTCTGAATATGAAAATATTGAATTTATTTTAAAAAATATGCATTTTTTTTAATTGAACTTTTTTTTTATAACGTACATTCCAGAAAATTTTCTTCCGAAGATAAAAACATTAAATTTGTTTAAAAAAATATAAATTTTTTATAAACAAATTGAACTTCATTTAAAATAATAGTATACTATTATTTCAAATAGACTGCCGCACAATATGCTCTGAGCGCTTGCGTGTCAAACTAAAAAATTTCTATCCCTTAAAATAATAGAAACTGCTTAGTATTTATTTTGGTATTTCTCTCCAAAAAAATGTAGAATAATTTGAAAAAAAAGTTTTCTTCGAAGAGAACAAAAGTACAATTTGTTTACAAACAATTTGTATTTAAAGAAATAAAATTCATTCAGACGTTCACGAGAAAAGTGTTGATCATGTTGTAACATTAAATTTCCATTGTTGATAACTTTTGCCTAAACTAAAAATTCAAACTTGAATAACAAAAAAAATGGTAAACAGAAAATTTCAAGCAATGCAGATTTTGACAATGCTTTACAGTTCGCTTTTATGGTATTTTATTGAAATTCATTTTCAAATAAAATAATTGCATGTATAACAATTAGACGCGCACTTCGTAAGCATATGAGGTTCTAGTGTTTCTTATTATTAGTCTCCACTAAAGGACTGATATTTCGCTTCTTAGGGTTCCCGGGATTTGTGGCACACGATTGATGCTCAGTATCCTTATCTGACCCTGAACCGAGCCAGCCCTAGAAAACGCCGTGTTGGCAAAGCCTGCAAAATAACTATTGCCCCCCCCCACCCCCAGAATTACCTGTTTCCGAAACAGTGGTATTTCGAGAAACAAAAGGCGAGCTTTTTGCAAAAAGCATGTCAATGCACCCCATCGCGCGACTCAAGGCTGGTTCTGAAACTGCTTTATCCGACATTTGAACAATCACTGCAAGGAGTACTGTGCGCGAACTCGAATGTGATACTTGATTAAGTTATAACCAGGGTGGGTAAAACCTGAACTCGACACAAAAGTCATATCTTGCTCCTGGCGATATTTATTATTCGATTTTCATATATTTGAGTAGCAATAACAACGCATGTATTAAAGGTCATGAATAAGTGTAGCATGCCCGCGAGATATGTAAATTTATTTAGCTTAAGGCCATGTAACGAGTATACCAGCTGATCAACTCAGTCCTGAGATCAATATTTTTTCACCGATATATAAAAATTCAAGAAATTTTGAAAAAAAATCGGGACATTTTAAAAAAGAAGTTTTTGGCAAATTCGGGCAAATTCGGGAAATTTTGGGGAAAAATCGGGAAATTTTGAAGAAGAAAAAAAGATTTGGGAAAATTCGGGAAATTGTGAGAAAAAAATCCAGGTAAATTCGGAAAATTTTGGGAAAAAATTTTTTAGAAAATTTGGGACATTTTTGAAAAAATCCAAGCAAATTCGGGAAATTTTGGAAAATAAGTTGTGGGAAAATTCGGGAAATTTGGGGGGGGGGAAATCCGCGCAAATTCGGGAAATTTTGAGAAAAAATTTTTTTTGCGAAAATTCAGGAGATCTTTGAAAAAATTCGGGCAAATTCGGGACATTGAATAAAAAGTTTTGGGAAAATTCGGGAAATTTGGGGAAAAAAGTTTTGGGAAAATTCAGGAAATTGTGGGGAAAATCCGGGCAAATTCGGGAAATTTTGAAGAAGAAAAAAGTTTTGGGAAAATTCAAGAAATTTTGAAAAAAATCCGGGCAAATTGGGGAAATTTTGAAAAATTCGTGCAAATTCGGGAAATTTTGAAACAAAACCGGGAAATTTTGAAAAAAATCCTTGCAATTCGGGCATATTCGGGAAATTTTTTCGAAAAACTCCCTCTGTAGGGTCCCTCCTCCCCCACCCTATAATTTCCACTTAACCCATCCCCCAATGTTTGTTGGGGGTAGGAGGAAAACATTCCGATTTTATATTCGGTTTTTGGATTGTTTGTGTATTTTCTCAATATCTCCAGAATGGACCGTGGGATTGTTATGAAATTTGGAGGGATGATAGAGGAGATAATTTACTATAATTTAAAAGTGGAAATTTCAAAATTCACGGTGGAACATTATTATATAGGTGTCGGTAATTTTACGTTCGGAATTATGTGATTTTACATTTGGCGTTAATAAGTGTTGTAGTAATAAAATTGAATAAAATGTATTATTGTAGATAACGATGAATCAATCCAATGTGGCTTCGAACTTAATCGTTTATTCGACATACGTGTCAAAGCGTGTCCAAATTTTTTCCTTGTTTCTGCTTCTACAAAGATAAGTGAATTTGAATACACTTCATGTGGGAAAAGTTTGAAGCGTCTCGGCGTCCTATTATCGTCCTTGTAGAAACATAACCTAATTTTTTTTTTTTCGTTCATTAATTTATATTTGCATCTGAAATAATACATGTACTTTATAAGTACTGAAAAAAATGTACAGAAGGCAATTAAAGACAAAAGTCATATTTGCAAAGGATTCATTTTAAAGTTTTTCCATGATATTGGTAGGTTATTGTTATTTTGTAAACTTACCATCTTGCTAGGTGAAAATCCATTAGCAGCTTCGAAATTCCACCACTAGTTGGGAATTTTACGGTCGACATTTTAAAATTCCCAACTGAGTAGGATTTTTCCAGGAATTGGGATCGAAATGCTGGGTGAACGCTCGATGCGTTCCAAACGTACTCCTCCCCTGTTCAGATTTCCCCAGTGTCACCAACTAAGAGGTCCATTTGCGCTACCTGAGGTAGGAAGAGTCGTGTCGTGAACGGAGAGTGAATGGTCGTGGCTGCCCGAAAAGTAGGCATTCTGCATTGTGCAAAAGTCTTCAGAAATTTGGTAGAGGGAGTAAGCGACTATAAAAGGGGCGATGTGGATAGTTTCTGGAATATTCCTAACGACGTCATCAAATCATACTGCGAAATTTTTTTTGTTAAAGAAGTTCAACGTTATGTTCATGCTACATTACATTTTGCGTTGCAAAAAATTATATCCCAAACGTGTTGATTACAATATAGAATCTTCCAGAACTCAAGGATAGATTCTTTGCTATACGATCTAATTATATCTGATCCGATTTTATTAAATCTTACCTGATTATATCCGATCCTACTCGAATCCATCAGATCCTATCCGATTATATCCAATCCTATTTGTTTCTTTCTGATCTAACCCGATTTTGTCTAATCCTATCTGATTCTATCCAAAATTATCTGATTATATCCGTTCCTATTAGACTCTATTATTTTCTATCCGCTTCTAACCAATCATATTCGTTTCTTCTTAATCCAATCCGATTTTGTCCAGTCCTAACTGATTCTATCCTAAATTATCTGATTATATCTGGTCCTATTTGATTCTATCAGATCCTATCCGCTTCTATCAAATCAGATTTGTTTCTTTCTGATATAATCCGATTTTGTATAATTCTATCGATTCCATCCGAAATTCTCTGATTATATCTGATCCTATTCGATTCTATTGGATCCTATCCGATTCTATCCAATCATATTTGTTTGTTTCTGATCCAATCCGATTTTGTCCAATCCTATCTGATTCTATGCGAAATTATCTGATTATATCCGATCCTATTCGATTCCATCGGATCCCATCCAATTTGATCCAATCCTATTTGTTTCTTTCTGACCTAATCCGATTTTGTCCAATCCTATCTGCTTCTATTCATAATTATCTGATTATATCCGTTCCCATTGGATTCTATTAGATCCTATTTGATTCTATCAAATCCTATTTGTTTATTTCTGATCTAATCCGATTTTGTCCAATCCTACCTGATTCTATCCGAAATTATCGGATTATATCCGATCCCATTCGATTCCCTTAGATCCTATCCGATTCTATCCAATCCTATTTATTTATTTCTAATCCAATCTTATTGGGTCCAATCCTACCTGATTCTATCCGAAAGTATCTGATTATATCCGATCCTATTCGATTTCATCAGATCCTATCCTATTCTATCCAATCATATTTGTTTCTTTCAGATCCAATCTGATTTTTTCCAATCCTATCTGATTCGATGCGAAATTATCTGATTATATCCGATTCTATTCGATTCCATTCGATCCCATCCAATTTGATCCAATCCTATTTGTTTCTTTCTGACCTAATCCGATTTTGTCCAATCCTATCTGATTCTATTCAAAATTATCTGATTATATCCGTTCCCATTGGATTCTATGAGATCCTATTTGATTCTATCAAATCCTATTTGTTTATTTCTATCTAATCCGATTTTGTCCAATCCTACCTGATTCTATCCGGAATCATCTGATTATATCCGATCCCATTCGTTTCCATCAGATCCTATCCGATTCTATCCAATTCTATTTATTTATTTCTGATCCAATCTGATTCGGTCCAATCTACCTGATTCTATCCGAAAGTATCTAATTATATCCGATCCTATTCGATTTCATCAGATCCTATCCGATTCTATCCAATCCTATTTTTTTCTTTGTGATCCAATCCGATTTTGTCCAATTCTATCTGATTATATCCGATCCTATTCGATTCCATCCGATCCTATACGCGTCTATCAAATCATATTTGTTTCTTTCTGATATAATCCGATTTTGTATAATCCTATCGATTCTATCCGAAATTATCTGATTATATCTGATCCTATTCGAGTCTATCAGATCCTATCCGATTCTATCCAATCATATTTGTTTCTTTCTGATCCAATCCGATTTTTTTAAATCCCATCTGATTCTATCCGATCCTATTCGATTCCATCAGATCCCATCCAATTTGATCCAATCCTATTTGTTTCTCTATGCCCTAATCCGATTTTGTCCAATCCTCTCTGATTCTATTCAAAATTATCTGATTATATCTGGTCCTATTGGATTCTATTAGGCAATAAATTTCAAAAACACCAAATTCGAATTCTGAAATTTCCAAATTAGGCCTCCTGCAAATTTATTTATAAATTCGAAGTTTATCAGGTCGCCCAACTATAAATTGCGATACTACAAAATTTTCCACGCTGATAAATCTAATATACAGAACTGGCAAGTGTTCATATTTCTTTATAACTTATAAATTTATCGAGTCACCCAGCAATAAATTCCAAAACCATCAATTTCGAATTCCGAAATTTCCAAATTAGGCCCTCCGCAAATTTATTTATAAATTCCAAGTTTATCAAGTCGCCCAACTCTTTTTTTTATATTAAAAAATTGTCCACATTAATAATTCCATTATTATAAAACTGGCAAGTCTTCACTTTTCTTTATAAATTATAAATTTATCAATTCACCCAGCAATAAGTTCCAAAACCATCAATTTCGAATTCTGAAATTTCCAAATTAAGCCCTCTGTAAATTTATATATAAATTCCAAGTTTATCAAGTCGCCGAACCATAAATTACGATATTACAAAATTTTCCACACTGATAATTCCAACATTACAAAACTGGCAAGTGTCCACGTTTCTTTATAAATTATAAATTTATCAAGTCATCCAGCAATAAATTTCAAAACCATGAAATTCGAATTCTAACATTTCCTAATTAGGCCCTCTGAAAATTTATTTATAATTTCCAAGTTTATCAAGTCGCCCAACTATAAATTGCGATACCACAAAATTTTTCACTTTGATAATTCCAACATTACAAAACTGGCAAGTCTTCACTTTTTATTATAAATTATAAATTTATCAAGCCACCTTGCTATAAATACCAAAACCATCAATTTCGGATTCTGAAATTTCCAAATTAGGCCTTCTGCAAATTTATTTATAAATTACAAGTTTATCAAGTCGCCTAACTGTTATTTTTAATATTACAAAATGGTATTGAAATTTATTGCTGGATGACTTGATAAATTTATAATTTATAAATAAAAGTGAAGACCTGCAAGTTTTGTAATACTGGAATTATAAATGGGGACAATTTTGTAATATCAAAAATTACAGTTGGGTGCTTTGATAAACTTGGAAATTATAAATAAATTTTTAGAGGGCCTAATTTGGAAATTTCAGAATTCGAATTTGATGGTTTTGCAATTTATTGCTGGGTAACTTGATAAATTTATAAATTATAAAGAAATGTGAACGCTTGCCAGTTCTGTAATATTGGTATTATTAGTGTGGAAAATTGTGTAATATCGTAATTTTGTAGTTGGGCGACTTGATAAACTTGGAATTTAGAAATGAATTTACAGAGGGCCTCATTTGGAAATTTCCGAATTCGAATTTGATGGTTTTGAAATTAATTGCTGGTTGACTTGATAAATTTATAATTTATAAAGATAAGTGAAAACTTGCCAGTTTCGTTATACTGGAATTATCAATGTGGACAATTTTGTAATATCAAAAATAACATTCGGGCAACTTGATAAACTTGGAATTTATAAATAAATTTGCAGAGGGCCTAATTTGGAAATTCCAGAATTCGAAATTGATGGGTTTGGAATGTATTGCTGGACGACTTGATAAATCTATAAATTATAAAGAAAAGTGAACGCTTGCCAGTTCTGTAATATTGGAAATATCAGAGTGGAAAATTTTGAAGTATCGAAATTTATAGTGGGCGTCTTGATAAACTTGGAAATTATAAATAAATCTTCAGAGGGCCTAATTTGGAAATTTCAGAATTCGAATTTGATGGTTTTGAAATTCATTGCTGGGTAACTTGATAAATTTATAAATTATAAAGAAATGTGAACGCTTGCCAGTTCTTTAATATTGGTATTATCCGCAGAATACTAAATCTGGAAGCTCTTCAGAACAGAATAATTTTTGGTACAGCACATATAGTTGCAAATGGACATTACCCATAATGCACGGCGTCTTTCACATAAATGTGAAAGATCAGTCGATGTTGTTTGAGAGAACGTTTGCTTTCCTCAAATCACCCGGATTCAAGTGCACACGGAGGGTTTCATTTTAGCGCGTCAAGATGGTTTAATTTCCACTTGGCATACCGTCGCCACATTTTGAGCTAAGACATATTCGATGACAGCAGAAGAGCTACACATTGTACATACATCCATATGCACAATGCAGCACTAAGAGTGCTTGATTATCATATCTGGCACTTTTATGACATAAGCCCTGATACCGCTTTGTTAAACGCTCCTAGGTCAATACAGTCAATTGAGAAGTTCTGTTCAAGAAGCCGAAAGGATCTCGAAAACGGGTGGAGGTATTGATAGATTTAATACTTTAACGATGAATCATTATAATAAATTAGAAGAAGCTTTTTCGGGTTTCAATCGTGTGAAAAACTACGAATCTTGCCGACGTTCCGTAGTTTTGCATACGATTAAAACCCGAAACATCATCTTTCAGAGTAGCAGTATTGTCCGCCTCCTGACGTCATGTGTCAAAATTGAACATCGAAATTTGAAAACACGAAAAATTAAATTAGATATCTCTTTAAAGATTAACTTGAGTCTCTACTCGTGATTTTTTCATCACATTGTAAATTTTCGAGACCATAAATAAGAACTGTGTTATTTTTTAATTAACACCGATGTTTTTTCGTATCAAATTCACCGTAAATAATTCGTTTATTAACAGATTGACGAATTTTTTTTAGTTTCATTCGTGATATTCCAGCGAAAATGACAGTGTTCGAAATGACACGATCTGCATCTATAGCTGGGAACTTTTTGACGTAAAATGCGGTCACGGTATACTAAGGTGAAAATGACAACGTCCTGGCACGCGGAAATGTTACTCGCCGTACTAGAATGAAGTCTTGATCATCTCAGAAATGCAAAACTTTTCTCTTTTGATAAGGACTGATCTTCTACATTTTTATGACAAATGTATAACATTTGAGGAGGAACATTCTTCTATAAATGTTTGCAAAATTCTACCATTTTATTTCCTTTTGTATCATATGTAATTTCTTCAATTGACAATACTTTTGCAATATATTATTCCCATTGCTACCAATTATGCAAATTTGAGACAAATTTTGATATAAATGTTTGCGAAATTCTACCATTTTATTTCCTTTTGTATCATATGTAATTTCTTCAATTTACAATACTTTTGCAATATATTATTTCCATTGCTACCAATTATGCTTCTTGATTTGAAAATCATTGTACTATATTTCTTGTCACCATCAAGACTGACCAAAAGAAGAAGAAAGCACTAAGGGGCAAGATGAACTTTTCCGCTGCAGGACCAGATGGTATCAAGAACTTTTGGTGGCAGAAGTTTATTTCTACACATTACCATCTTGTTCGCATCTTTACCTCATATGTAAAGGCGGAGACGCCCATTCTGCAGTGGATGGTGTCAGGACTGATTGCACTACTACCGAAGAAAAGTGACTTGTCCAACCCAGCAAACTGTAGGCCAATAACTGGTCTGAACGCGCTGTATAAAATCTTTCCACCTATCTCAAGCAACATGATTGTTTGGAGAATTGTGCCTACGTTTAGGGAGATGGACGAACGAATTGGCTCGAAAAAAGGTGTAGCAGGCTGCTGAGAGAACCTGCTGATAGACAGGTGCGTCTGCAAAGACGCAGCAGCACATCAGCGCGCCCTGTCGTTGGTCAGGAATGACTACCGGAAAGATGCGTTTTTCGGAAAAATATGAGCCAACTAGGTTATTTGGACCCCGGATTCGGATTCAGCGACCCCAAAAACATATAGATATGCTGATTAAGTCCACCGGGCATGAATATTTTTTTTTTGTAAAAATATACAAGAAAATTCACTGTTTTCGTCGATTTTACGTCTATTTTTGCGTTTTTTTAGAAAAATACGAGCTAACTTGTGTATTTTGACCCCGGATTCGGATTCAACGATCCCAAAAACATATAGATATGCCGGTGTAGTACGCCGGGCAGACCACTTTTTTTTGTGTGCCGGTGTAATTAAAGCAATTATAGCACCTAAATACATTATTCATGAATAAATAAGGTACACGTTTCAAGTGCAGATCATTAAAAATAAATACTCTTTAAAAAAATTTGAAAATGAACAATTTTAAAGCAAGTTGAAAAATTGGAACAGTTACAAAATATATAGTACTTTCTAAATAAGTATTAGAAGATTAACACATTTTAGTTGAAATGTACAAAGTTAAATGCCTAAATAAAAAAAGGAATATTCCAAATTCGTCAACTGCTATTTTAAATGTTCTAAATTGAGCAATATTTAAGTTTTTTTTTATCTTTACTTGAAAATTTAACTATTATTGAAACTTTCTTTTTCGTTGAAAATTAATTTGTTTAAACTCACAATTGAGCTATTCCATTTGTGTTTGAACATTGATCTTTTTCAGTTAAAGAGCTATAAATTCAGAGCCTCTCTCCACACTGTTAAGACCTTTAATTTTCGAGGAGCTCAAAAATCAGAGACTCTATCCACACTATAAAATTCCCAAAAAGATTATATTTTGAGAAAGTCGTATCGGCGTTGTGCTAAGGGGTTGATTTTTAATGTTATGGGTTGGAGCCCAAAAATCGAAATGAGTATTTTCGAGGAGCCCAAAAATCAGAGACTCTATCCACACTATAAAGTTCCCAGAAAGATTACTTTTTGAGAAAGTCACATCTGCGAGGTAACAAGGGGTTGATTTTTAATGTTAAGGGTTGGAGCCAAAAGATCGGAGTCAGTATTTTCGAGGAGCCCAAAAATCAGGGACTCTATCCACACTATAAAATTCTCAGAAAGATTATTTTTTGAGAAAGTCGTGTCTGCGTTGTGATAAGGGGTTGATTTTTAATGTTAAAGGTTGGAGCCCAAAAATCGGAGTGGGTATTTTCGAGGAGCAAAAAAAAACCCAAAAATATGCCTGGATTAAATTTGCAAAATATTCAAATTTTGTGAAGGGGGTTGACTTCGGAGCTTAAGGGTTGTTTTGGTGAAATTTTTTGTGTGGATTCCAAGAGCCCAAAAAAAGCCCAAAATTCTGGTGGAATTGCATTTTTATTATTTTGTGTTTTCAGGAAGTGGAAGTGCTAGCTTAATGTAAGCTAGCACCTCCACAAGAAAATTGATTTTTTGGAAAAAGTAAAGAAGCTCAAAAATTTTAATTGGTGCCCAAAAAAGCCCTAAAAAAACCCAAAATGCTGTGCTATGAAAAATTCTAAAATTCGATTGTGGAGGTGCTAGCCTAATGTAAGCTAGCACTTCCACAAGAAAATTGATTTTTTGGAAAAAGTAAAGAAGCCAAAAAATTTTAATTGGTGCCAAAAAAAGCCCAAAATTCTGGGCTATGAATAATTCTGAAATTCGATTGTGAAGGTGCTAGCTTAATGTAAGCTAGCACTTTCAAAAGAAAATTGATTTTTTGGAAAAAGTAAAGGAGCCCAGAAATTTTAATTGGTGCCAAAAAAAAGCCCAAAATTCTGGGCTATGAAAAATTCTAAAATTCGATCGTGGAGGTGCTAGCTTAATGTAAGCTAGTACAATGAGAAAAATATGTTTTTAGAAAAGAAATTTTCCCGTCCTCAAAAATGGTTATAAACTCGCATAAGGCTGGTAGGGTGCCTTTCTTCTATTAGCACAAACTGTTCAAAAATATCAAGAAGAATAAAAAAGGTGGGATTTTGCAGAAAATATTTGTTCATGTTTTCAAAACTTGAAGAAAATACTAAAAAAAGATTTTCTAGAAACCCCCACTTTTTTATTTTTATCATATTTTTTACAGTTTATGCTCATATAAGGAAAATATTCTAACTTTATGCGGGCTAAACAATTTTTGACGTCGGGAAAATCTTTTTCCTAAAATGTAATTTTTTAATTTTTCTCATAAGCGATGCAAGATGTCGTAAAAGAGAAAATTTTCATATAACTTTTTAGATGTGCAAATATAAAACCCACAAGATGTGTTCCTTGTGAAAGTACAATATCAACAAAAAATTGACAAAATACATAAGTGTGCATTTTTTGGAGAAAATCGACTTTTATTTTTTTTAGAAAAACAGCCGCCATTTTGTTAAATTTGAACTTTTTAGGATTTTTCGGGGGATTTTGAAGTACCCTGTCAGAATCGAAAACAATAAATATCTCAATTAAGATCGGCAAAATGCGTATCGCCTAATTTCCTATAAAAAGCCACTTATTTCGTTCCCGGGAGATTCTGCACATTTGAAATGGATTCGGTCTTATTTATATTATTTTTATTTGTTTTTTTAACTCAAACTTTGAGTCGCTCGACTCATTCGCCAAATTACCAAATGTTGAAAGTACTTAGGGAAAACGTGTCATGATCAAATGTACTTTGCGGGCTTGATAATTTGGGTAATCTTTTTAGACGATTCATACATCGTGAAACAACAGTTCAAAAAATGATACAGAAAGCAGTAAGTTCAGTGATATTACCTGATAGAAAAATATGTAATGAATTTACTTTTTTTGTGTTCTTAAATAATTTTAATTTTCGCAATAAAATTTGAAGAAAATGTTTTTGAACAGAACTTTCAAAGTAGAATTTTCAGCAGAATTTAATTGATGAAATAGGAACAATTTGAAGAAAATATCTTTGAACAGAACTTTCAAAGTAGAATTTTTATCAGAATTTAATTAATGAAATAGGCAAATTCATTATGAAAATAAATCTTTTGGAAATAATTACATCAATCATATCTGATCAAATTTGATTCAATTTCATCAGATCTGTCAAGAACGAAAATTAGCACAGAAAATCTGAGAAGTAACACTTGCAATAGAAAGCTGCGAAAGTAAATTTTTCGAACAAAAATTTGATAGGGATTAAACTGCACGAATAAACAAACTCGGCGTGCATGCAGGTTATGTTCTTCTCGATCAGCTGATGCCGCTCATAGTGCAATTCACACGAGCGGCTCGTGTGAATTCGCGAGCGGGCAGTATGTTGATTTTGACGATTAGTAAATTCTGCTACAAGTTTTATGTCATTCTTTAAACGAATAATTATTGTTTTTTTCTTCAAATTTCCTTCAAATTGAGTATGGATGGTTTATATCTTTCTTGGCGTGCTATTAAATAAATCATGAAAAAAAATGATTTCTTAACAATCTGGTTCAAAAAAATCTGTCCGCTTCGCTGGCACATTCTCATCGCACGCTTTGCGCGTGGCTCGCTTCACTCGCTAGTTTGAGCGCGCCTGAGGCGCGCACCTGTTGGATCTCGCGCTTCGCGCTCGATTTGGTATTCATCTCGCGCTTCGCGCTCGGATACATGTGCCTGACGTTTTAAGCTCGATTCCTCTAGGTTTTCGCACTTCGTGTACTCGCTATTGCGCGCTTCGCCGGCAAATACTCTCTTAATATCGCAAAAACGAACAATATTTTTCCAAGAAAACATAGAGAAGCAATCGAAATCTTAAAACACCCTAATAACATCAACAGGGACAATGGACATAATACAAATCCGATTTGGCTTTCTGTCCTCACGGGTTTTAAAAAAAAAGACTTGATTGACCAATCAGGTTCGACCAGTCCCCACAGTGTGGCGCTCTGGTCAATTACAGGCGTCGTAGAGTATATATAAGAACAGCCTAACCTAAGCCCTAAAGACGTGAACTGCAATGTTAATGAAACGCCGGCAAGATTCGTAGCTTTGCACACGATTGAAACCCGAAACAATTTCTTTTATTGCCATAATTTGTTTGCGATTATAGGAACAAGTATAGGGGAGAGTATAGGAAGAGCAATTATAACAAAAAAATAATTATACAAATGAATAATGTTCAAATGTGGACAAAATCATTGCACAAAGTTTGCGATTTTGTTATTCCTGTAATTCCTATAATGGCAGAGAAAATGAAGGAAATGCATTGTAGGTGTCTAAAGATTTTTCATACCATACTTTTTCGTAACGGAATAGACGAATTATCAACCTACCAAGATGAATGTTTACCCCGACAGTATAACTGTCAGTTGAAAGAATTAATTTTCAAAAAAACTATAATTTTCAAAAAGTATTTACACTTTCAACCCAAGAAATGAATTTCCAACAAAAAAAATAAATGTTTAAAAGCGTAGCATAATTCCCAATAAAATAGTAGAATTTTCAACTAACATATATAGATTCTTAAGGAGAACTGTAATACTTGAAATATATAGACCAAAAATGTTTTTATTTGAAATAAAAGACAGTTCCATTCAACTAATAAAGAGCAATTATTAACAAAATGGTTAAATAATCAACTGAAACATATTAAAAGTTAGCCAAAGAGTTCCATTTTCGATCAAAAAGATGAAATTTCTACCAAAGAAGAAACATTTGAACCCAAAAAACCAATTTTGAAATTATTTTCAAACCGTATAGATGAATTTTTCACGAAGTAGTTGACCTTCTAACCACGTAGCGGAAATTTTAACTATAACACCCGGGTTAATTCAACGAAAGAAAACAAATTTTCAACAAGATACATGAATTTTCAACCAAATAGTTTTATTGTCAATTGAAAAATTGATTTTCAAGCAAATAGTTGTATTGTCAGCTGAAAAATTAATTTTCAAGCAAATACTAAAGTTTTCAACCGTAGAACTAAATCTTCATTAAAACAATTAATTTTTAACAAAGTAGTTCAACTTTCAACAAAGTAGTAAAATTTTTAATAAGAAAAAAAGAAGTGGTGAAAAGAGCCGCGGGGGATTGCGGTCCTCACTCAGGCGTGACAAACCAACAGCCTTGCGGTAAGCCGCTTTGTCCTAACGGCCTAGCTGAATAACTATTTCATGACGGTCCGACAATTCACTCCGAGTGGGAGGCACACGCGAATAAGCACTATGGCGAGCTCCCGTCAACCCACAGTGGGGCTCCGATGCCTACTGAAGCCGATTGCACTGATCGGATTATATCGTGCGATCGAATGAGCTTGTCTTTGATATTGACATCGGCGCCATCTGACACGCGAATATATATCGTGAAGTTATTGGAGCAATGTTCATGCAAAATAGCAGTGAACATCAATTCAGTTTAATGAAAAATGTTATACTACGGCTTAAAATTAATGATTTACTATAAGATTTCTTGTTAATATTTAATTGAAATTCAAATTTCTTCTGAATTGGTGGCGCTGTTGTAGCGAGAATAGGCTATACGATTCGACAAAGAAAACAAAGAAAAAGGTGAAGAAGAAATATAAAGAATTAAGATAGACAGGCAGATGTACTGCGCTTGCGCTAGGACGCTCAAGGGGAACACGACGCGACAACCCGTTACCATGGCAATAATAAGCCTCACCGTGTTCCTTTTACACAAAGGTAGTATATTTGGGACTGCAGAGTTAGTGTAATGTGAGCGTATGCGCATTCTGATGAGCACTTAAGAAAAAGAAATTCCTTTTCTGACGTAGACTCTGCCGTGAATTAGAGTGAGGAAAATGGAGAACTTACTTGAAACAACTGCAAACTACTACGCATTCTCGCCCGAATAGCGTTTGACTTGTGGTCTCACGCAAATAATTGCTCTAATTGAAAAAACTTCACATTTCAATTATAAACCATTAACTTGTTAAATTTAGCTTAGATCTTTATGATTATCAGGAGAAACAGAAGTAAGACAATGGTTGGGACAACGATTTTCGCTTTAGACCCACGTGAATATATCATTAATAACTAAATAATAATTAGGAAATTATTGTTCAGAACAAAAAGTGCCTTTGAGATATTGGGCTGTTACTATTATTTCTAAATTTATTCCTAAGCATAGAGAACTCATAGTGCTTGGCAGTACGGCACGAAGAGTTACATTTTGTAAAGTTGACAAGCTTCTTTGTTAAAGATTGAGGCTCACTTGGGTCGGGGGTCCTGCACAATGACTTACCTGACACTTATACCATTTCACAAGAAAATTTTCTTGGAATTATTAAGGGGTACAAATGAGTAGGTGGATCACTGTTGGAAGTTCGAGGCCCACTTGGGTCCTCACTAATGACTGAACCTGACCCTTGTTCCATTTCTGCTAAAAATTATCCTTACAATAATAAGTAAGAGCAGTACCGTAACTGAATTAGGAGAAGAGTACATTCAGCTCTGCTGCTATAAATTATATTTATATTGTTTAGAACTAAATTTTAGTTCTGGTATAGTTTAATAATAAAAATTTCAATTTGAAAATCAGAATACGAATTTTACAACTTAAAAAAAATTAATTTTAAGTAAATGGTTTGTTCAATTCTCAAAATTAATGTAAGTGCGAGCAGGGACCCGTCCAAAACTTTCGTTCCGTTACGTTATCCAAAAAGAATCGAATCTTTCGTTTCTTCAGGTTACGTTCTGACAGATGGGAACAAAATTAAAAACAAAATTGTTATAACGTCATATTTTACCCATCTGCCTTTTCATACTTACATAAATACACCAGGATTCGAATAAACTATTTTTACAATTACGCATAATAAAAAAAATTCCCATACAATTTCGGTATATTGAATAACGTAACCTTAATCAAGTGAATATAGTTACGGACATCAAAAATGTATTAGAAACCTTGCGGGAGATAACGACGGAGGTGTGCGCCGAAAAGTCAGTCACTTTAAGCAAGTGCTTGCCACTAGTCTCGATTGCCTACAATCTAATTCTACAATGTCCTACAATGTGTAGGGCCCGACATTCCCAGGTTTCATTTAGAATTTCCATTTATTCATTTCCATTTTTTCTTCAGACAATTGATGAGTATCCAATGAGTCATCCTGAAGCTTTGAATTTGAAAACGCGATTGCCCAAGTAGCTAGATATAAGGTGTTGCAAGCTCGAATGGGTGGAAATGGCGGCCATCGCACGATCTTGGATCCTCAATTCCAGAAACTGTACTTTCAGAGTGTTTTTAATGTTTCCAGTGCAGTTTTGATGATCGGCAAGCTTACCAGGTAACAATTGGAGTCCCATATGCTACGCATATTACTCGCACGCGTGCGGATTCATTTCGCACGCGTGAAGTCACTGATGCAGACATATGTGTCATCATATGCGACGCATATCGCTCGCACGGATGATAGTTGATCCTTAAGGGGCTAGTCTAGTTTCTCGGGCGCAAAATGGAGGTGATTTTTCGGGACTCATTAAAAAAAACCATGCGTTTAAATATTTTACGATGTGGAGGATATATTCAGGTACTATTGACAAGTTAATACACAAAATTTCATGAAAAAATATCAACTGTCAGCCGAGTTACATACTCCGATGTCGAGTCATCCAAAAATGAAGTTGTAAATCGGCTGCAGTTGTAGAGGTCTTCAGAATGCCAGTATCTAAAAAAATTTTTTTCACGTCAAACTAGATGGCTTTCCCCGTACCATGAACTAGAATCTTTTGAAAATATTAAAAATTAAAAAAATGACAGCGTTTTGAAAAAAAATTCAAACTTTCACCAAAAAAACGCTCGTTTTTTTCTCGGCAAATTCATATTTTTTTAAATATCGAAAAGATCCTGATTCATGGTATGTAAAAACATGTTACGAATATTCGTGCAAACTTTCAAATCGATTCGTTAATTGTTCTTTGAGCTAGAGTTGCAGCCGTTTTTGAAAATTCAGTTTTGAGAAAAACACTTTTAAAGTTTTGGCAGCTAATTTTTGGTTATAAAATTCAATTGTTCATACTTACAGTTATTCTGCGATAGTTATTCTTCGATAGCATACTATCGAATTAAGCAAAAAAAAAATAGATTTTTTGAAAGTGAACATATTTTAAAAACTGCATAAAATAAATAAAATGCGTAAAATAAATAAAATACAAAAATTAGATTTTGCAGAAACTCATAAACTGTTAGGTGAAAGGTAGGTTGACCTTATTATTGTTATCAGAGATTCAAATAAAAAAAATGAAATGGGTGGTAATTGGACTGAATAAGTGCTTATCTTTCATATTCCACTTCCTATCTCATGATACACAACTCTATTACTACTTTATTTGACTGCTTCAATAGGCAAGCAATGCAGCAACTAATTTATAGTGTGCCGGAGAATACGAAACTACAGGTTGGCTCAAATCCTGATTTAAGGTAAGTAGATTGTGTTATAGTTTAAATTACCATAAGAATTAAGAAATGACATAAGAAATCAATAATAGGAAACCTGATCCATATCGCGTTTGTAAGATTTGTTTATTGCATTAGGCATATTTATTGTATATTTATGCCTTTATTGATCCATAAACATTTTTCTCAATAAAAGCATTAAATAAATTAGAAAGAGCATGTTTTCTAGTCACCTATGCCAAAGAATAGAAACAGATTTGAATTTTAAAAAAAAGTATCTTTTTTAATCAAACTAATCTATAGGTAACATATTGAATTCAAAATTAAACCGAAAAACTGTATTTTTTTAAAATCAAAATTAATGAATTTTTAACGAAAGTGTTGAATTTACTGGCTAAAAAGTCAAATGTTTCAGAAAACTACTGATTGCTTCTACCAATCAGATCATCTTCAAAATAATTGAATTTTCTACAAAAATAATAGAATTTTCAACCCAAAAAATATAATTTTCAACTAAATAGATAAATTTAAACTAATAACGATCAATATTCAACAAAAATGTTCAATGAAATAGTTAAATTTTAAGCTCAAGAGATGGATCTTCAACCCAGAACCTTTCTGCCGAAGAAAATAAATTTTTAACAAAATAGTTGAATCTTCGAACAAAAAAAATCTTATTAACAAAATGATTATATTAAAAAAAAAATTAATTATCAACCAACAGTTGCATTTGCAACAAAATATATGATATATATATATATATATCACTATATGTGCGACTATATGTGCTGTACCCAGAATAAGTACATGCATAAGTATATATATATATATATATATATGATAATATATGATAATATATGATAATATCCTATTTTAAAATCTTTGAAGCCTGATAATATGTTCATTAATGCGGATCATTCCATAATACATTGTCTGATCAGTGTCGCCATCTATTCGAAAAGAAATTTATTTGTAAATATTTTCTCTGGATATTATTAGGACTGAAGGGGAAAAATTTTGTTAAATAAAATGTTTTTGTAGCTTGTGTCCTTTTTTCAAAAAGTTAAATTTTTATTTTCAATATATTTTCATAAAAGAGTTTAAAACGAATTTGTAAATCTTTTTTAATTGAAAAACTTTTGATTTTTCATTTCTTATCGTCTCTGGTGGTGTTTTTTCAGAAGTCTAATTTTTTTATTTTTAATCTTGTTTTTCACGATTAAAATAAAATCTACTCGTTCTATCCAAAAATTATCAATAACAAATCCGTGAATTCTTTTTGGGTGAACAACTTTTGTTTATTAATTTTTTTACTTTCCTTGTGCCGTTTTCCAATACATTTAATTTCAATTTATTTTTTTCACAGTTCGTGTCGTTTGTCCAAAAAATTTTATTTCTTTATTTTTGATCCTGTGTTTTACAAATTTAGCGAACACTACGCGTCCTATCAAAAAGTGATTAAAAAAAAGTTTCATTTTCTTTTTTTTTTTAATTTCTTAAATACTATAACTCTGATAATTTGTTTTCTATGAAAAAATGCATACGAGTAAATTGTTTCTTATTTTGGAATGCTATGCATGCCTTCAATAGAATTTTCAACTTCTGAAAACAAGTCATCTAAAAAATTTTGAAAATGCTTTAACTTTTTGAATTTTCATCCAAAATGGCTAGCTCACGAAGCTGACCTTTATTCATGGGCATTCAAAGAGTATACTGAAGGTTAATCCAATCTGTCAATTCTTTCGAAAGTTATCGTCCTCACAGACAACACGTATTTCGCATTAAGTAAAAAGACGTTTTTGTAAAATTAATTAAAATCCTCAATATTAGATGAATCAAGTTGAAACTTAAGATTTCTCTTAACAGTTAGCTACAGAATACAAATAAATGATTAATTTTTGAATATCACTCCCCAGAATTCTGTCTTATGGGGTTCCAAAGAACCCATAAGTGAAAAATTGAGGTTTGCGAATATCTGGCGCTAATTTTGATTTATTTCTGTTTTTAAAATAAAACTTGGTTCTGCTATATGAAGTACTAATTTTTTCTGATAATTAGATGTTTCTCTCATTATTCTTATCTCAATAAATTCTTTCAACAATTATGTTTGTCAACTTGCAAGTGTTATCATCTCAGTGAGTAGAGAGCGGACGAAAAGTTGAAAAAAAAACCACAACCGTCCAGCATCAATCTAGGAGAAGATAGTTATAAACAATAATATTTTAAAATTACAAATTTTCAATTTCTAAAAGAATATCTCTCTCCTTCGCTCCGATGGAAGTTGGTAACGATCGATCATATGTAGATAAATTTCACGAACGAAAAACAAATAATAAAGCATCTGCCTTCGATCTCTCTAGTAGCTTAGTGGTTAAATCACCCGAACGGCATTTGGAAGACGTGCTGTTGGAATCCCACCGGAGCCAAGGAGAAAGATCTTTTTCAGAAATGAAAAATTTTCAATTTATTAATTTTCAAACTACATCTAGTCTGAAATTACGTTAATAGTTTCTATTATTTAAGAAGTTACCTTAGATCGAGATTGTTGACGTCCAGTTTTATAGTTTGTGGAAGTTATCTGCATATGATTGATCGTTACCAAGTTCAATGACAATACAGATTCCATCCAATAATATTTTGTGTAAACAATTGTCTTTGTTGAATTGCATTAATAATTACTTATCTCTGAAGGGGTCATCCATGAACTACTCTTCCTTTTACATACCTCATCGCATTCACTTCTACCCCTCCTTGACTAACGTCTTTTTCTGTGTCCTCTGGTACATCTTTTATTTATTCGATAATTATTTATACCTCTTCGTAAACATTTTCCTCTCTCATCTTAATATCCTAGACCTTTTCTTCAAATTGTGTCTTTTTCGTTTGTTGACCAATCCCCTCTTCGTGTTCTTCTTACAGTTCCCTTTTCTTCTCCTCAGGCAGTATATTTCTCTACTTCACCCCCCTCTATATTTCCGATTAGGGTAAGGCATTCCATCTCCTCCAAGCTCTTTAACGATTTATTTTCCTTCCATTCTGTATGTTTTCTTTGGATTTTCTTCCTTGCTCTCTTCCCCACCCTATCCCTCCACTGTCTCCTGTTCTCGCTTTGAAATCGTCTCCTATTAGTAACTCTCCTCTTACTTTTTCCGATCCCTTTTTATCTAGTTAGGTCTACATCATTACCTTTCTCTCCTAGTTCCCTGCCACTTGAATTTTTGTTATCTATTCCTTTTTTCGTCCCAATTCCATAAGATACCTTCTATCTGTATTCTCCTCGTACTTTTTTCCTTTCCTCTTTCCTGTTCCTCTATTTTCCTGTACTCATACTTATTCCTTCCTTCTCATTGTCACATCCTCTGTTATCTCCTAGCTTTCATATAACGTTTTCTTCTTTGTCATCACTTCCTTCCTTTCTTCCTCTTCCTTTTAAACACTTCTCACATTATCCTCTAACTTTGAATCCTTTTCAACACTTCTCTCACTCCTCTCAGTTCCCTTTCCTCTAATTTCAGACCCCTTATCACTATATGTATTATTTTCTTTCCCTCTCTCTTTTTTCTTTATATTCTTCTCTTTATTTTTCTTAACCTTCTCTTATCCTTATTTCCAGTCAACCCAACAACAAGATCCCAGTTTGAGCTTTCTATCTTCTTTATCCTTCTTCCTTTCTTTCCTTTTTTCATCCCTTCTCTAAGTTTGGTCTTTCCTCTCCTAATTTCTTGTTTTTTCACCTCTCCCCTTTCCTCCTAAGAGTCACTAAGAGTAAACTCTAAAAATAAAACAAAAATAACTTTTTAAAGAAATAAATAATAATTCTACATTTTTTTTCAGTTTTCAATAGTATTTAATTAATTTTCAGTAAATTAATTGAGAACAAAATTGTTGATAAAAAACGGTTTCGAAACAAAATTCTCGAAATTATAAAATCGACAACAATTTCAAATTCCCAAATTGGAAAATTTCCTAATAATAAAATAATAACAAAACAATAATTAACAATTACAAATTGTTAAATAGTAAATAAAATTCTTGTATCTGCTGAACACATTTTTATTAAATTCTCATCAAAAAAGGTATGAGTCCTGAAAATCTAAAAAAATTGCTAGGCATTATTTGAGGTTCGCAAAAGACAATATTTTAGTTTTTTCAACCAAAATTAATTATATAAATGTTTTAAAAAATTTAGTGAAGTTAGGATAACGAGCTCCTCTACCAGGAGTTTAAAATTTTTTTGGGGTACGTTTCACCCCTTGTGACTAATTAGGGTTTAAAATAACAAAATTAAATTTTTTGAAAAACGACACAAGTCACGAAGAAAAAATTAAAAAACAAAAGTCGTTCACCTAAAAAGGATCTACAAATTTCCTATGAATAATTTTTAGATAGGACAAGTAGATTTTCTTTTAATCGTAAAACATAAGATTAAAAATATAAATATTAAATTTTTGAAAGAACAAGACAAGAAACGAAAAAAATGAGAAGACAAAAGTTGTTCAACCAAAAAATATCTACAAATTTATTACAAACTCTTGTTATAAAAATATACTGGCATCTGGGGGTTTCGCGGGCATCTGATAACGAATTTGAAGTCATATTTTGACATTTTAAAATCTCAGATCCAATATGGCGGACGAGTGTTAGAAAAATTAATGGATTTTCATAAAACTTGGTATCTGGGGGTTTTTTGGGCTTCTGATAATGGATCTGAAGTCATTTAAAAAAATTGTAAATGGCGGATGAGTTTTCAAAAAAATAATGGATTTTCATGAAACTTGGCATCCTGGGATTTTTGGGTTCTCTGATAAAGAATGTGAAGTCATATTTAAACAATTAAAAATGGCGGATCGAATATGGTGGATGAGTTTTCAAAAAATTAATGGATTTTCATCAAACTTGACATCTGGGGGGTTTTGGGGTACCTGATAACGAATCTGAAGTCAGATTTAAAAAATTCAAAACGGCTGACTACGAATGCGGAGCCAAATTTTTTTTAATTCAAAATGGCGGATCCAATATGGTGGACGAGTTTTCCAAAAATGGTTGGATTTACATGAAACTTGGTATCTAGGAGTTTTCGGGGTTGTTAATTTTAAAAGTTAGGTTTAAATAAAAAATTTCTATTTCAATTTGGCTATGAAAAATGTAGTTTAGTCTAAAAGTTGCATCTTTGATGATTCACTAGTTTCATTTGCCATATTACTAATATACTAATTATATGACAATACTAATTCTACAGTTACAATCAGAGTTAATTTCGCAAATTTCATCCATCATATTGGATGCGCCATATTGAATTTTATAAATCTGATAACAGATTTGAGAACAGCGACCTTCAAGACCTAAATATACTAATTTTTATGTAAATACAACAAAAACTTTTGTAAATAATTCATTTTTCTTACAAAAAGTGACTTTTTTTTGTATTTGTTTATTAATATTAACAAATTCACCAGAAATTTCAGATAACAGAGTGTAATTTTCAATTCTCTAACATGTTGTTATAGTAAATTCACCAAAAAAGAGTCACCAAAATCGAGAAAAAACAACTTGAAATATTATAAATATGATGATAATCTAGGTGGGATATTAAATATCCCACCATGCACGTAAGGGTTGAATTGAAAAAAATTGCAATGCATTTTTGGGCCACCCTAATATATACATTATTCCGTAATTAAAATAAAAAAATATGGACTTATGGGGAATGACAAGACGGAACATTTTTGCATTTGAACTTTTTTTGCGTTTACTATTTTTAATAATAAAATTAAAAAAGTGAAAACATTTTTTTCCCAAATTCAATTACTTTTTAAAACAATTTGTCATAAGTCAGCCAAGTATTATTTAAATCGTTTGATTGTTTTAGCTTCGTCGACAAAAGGTGTCGAGGGAAGTTCAAAACTGAAAAAAACCTTTCAATAGTTCCTCACTATTTAAGGAAGATTTTTGAACATTTTGTGATCGATTCATTAAAAATTAACGCAATTAGGTATTTTATAAAAAAGCATTTGATGCTTTTTCAATTAGCTTTCAATTAAAATTTTTTTTAATTAACCGACCTTAAAATTTCCAAAAATCTTCCTTAAACAATGATGAACAAATACCTTACTGTATATTATATATACCTACTGCATATTCTATAATAGAATATACTGCGTGTGTATACCAAACGTCAAACAGTTTCAATAATATTTAGCTGAGTTATAACGACTTATGTTTCATAAAATAATTGAATTTGGGGGGAAATTTATTTCACTTTTTAAATTTTATTATTAAAAATGTTCAGCAGAAAAAAACTTCAAATAGAAAAAAGTTCCGCCTTCAAATAAAAAGCGGCATAACTATACCAGAAAAATTATACTCACAACAATGACCAACTTAAGTTGTGTTTTTTTACCAAATTGTTAAATTCTTTACCAAAATAGTTGAATTTTTAACACGAAAATAATAATTTTTAACAAATACGTTAAATTTTTGACAGAAAAAAAAGCAGACTTCTCAATTTAAAAAAATATAAAAAAAAACAATATTTTTAAATTTAAAATAATGACCTTTTAACCAAATAGTAAAATTTGTAAACAAAAGATGAATTTTTCACAAACAAAACTAAGGTTCTACCAACAAAAATGAATTTTCAACCAATTTTCAACAAAAAAGTTAATTTTTTACCAACTAGTTAAATTTTAAAATAAATAGTTTAATTTTTAACCAAAAAGTATAATTTACTACCAAAATAGTTGATTTAAAAAAAATTTAATTTTCTACTTCATAGTTCAATTTTCTAAAAAATTCTTGAATTTTCAAGTCGATTGACGAATTTTCTATAAAATATTTGAATTTTCGATCCGAAAATATGAATTTTTAACAAAAAAGTTAATTTTCTACCAACTAGTTAAGTTTTCAAATAGATAGTTCAATTTTTAACCAAAAAGTGTAATTTTCCACCAAAATAGTTGAATGTTTAACTAAATAGTTTAATTGTCTAGAAAAAAATTGAATTTTCAAGTTAATTGAATTTTCCATAAAACATTTGAATTTTTGATTCAATAATATGAATTTTTAACAAAATACTTAACGTTCAACCAAATAGACAAGAAGGACCAATTTTCAACGCAATTCATGAAGATTCAACGAAATAGTTGAATTTTTAAATAGAAAATATTAATTTTTAACAAAAAAGTTAATTTTTAACAAATAAGTTAATTTTCAACAAAAAAGGTAATTTACAACAAATAGTTGAATTTTCTACTAAGAAAGAAAAGTTTTAAACCACAAATAGAATTTTTTACCAAGAAGAATAATGTTATATCAAAAAAGTGGAATTTTCAACCCAAAAATATTATTTTTGAACAAAAAAGTTAATCTTTTACCAAATAGTTAAATTTTTAAACAAGAGAAATTGCCCCATTTGATCCTTGTTCCCGACGTGGCCCCGATCGGGTTAGCTTAATGTGGCCCTGATCATGGCTACTGTTGTGGTCCTGGTCGGGGCCACATCGGGCTACCCTCTGTAAATCAGAGTTGATTTATAAAATAGAATTATTCAAGTTTTAAATTATTCCCTGTCTTAACTAATGAATATCTAACTAATTTTAGGTTCATACATTTTTTCAAGTTTTTACAATAATTAAATTTTAAGGTTCACAATATTCAAAATGAAAATGAAAATGAAATGTTAGAAAAGTTGAAAAAATTAATTAAATTTTTTTTTAAAATTTAATAATTCAATGTCTAATATTTTAGATTGTTTTGTTTCAATAATAAACGAACAAAATTGTTTAATTTTGTTAATATTTTGAAATCATAAAATACCAAATTGAATGATTTGATAGATCCTCCATTATCTGTTTGAATTATTTGAAATTAAACAATTTTTAATTAAAAATCTCTTCAAAATAAATTCAGAACAATGAACATTTTTCACAATAATTGCTCAAATTCGAACCCTAAAAATGAGAAGATTTGAAAACTAGGGATTGAAAATTAAATTATTTTTTATTAGAAAATGTTCTAAAATGTTGAAAATTTCAAACTCAACTTAAAAAAAATCATCAAAATTAAAAGGCTTAAAATTGTATTGAAAATTATGTATTTGATTAACGTTTCATTTTTTCAAATAGTAAATGAAAATTTTTGCTTGAAAATTAATCTTTTTAGTAGAAAACTGGACTTAATAATAATTTTTTCAACTGTAAATTAAATATGTATCATGTATTTGGTTAAAACTTCGTTGATATATATTTCACAATATAATATTATTAATCATTTTATTTAAAAATAAGAAAAAGATCTTGTAAAATTGGCTGCTAATAATTAATATTTCTCATATTCTCATTTTTGTTTTCTTCATTAGTCCTTTTTTAAAATTTTAAATGTCATTTAAAAGGAATATAGCTGTTTTAACTTGCATTTTTTGCTAACAAACGTTTTTAAAAAACCTAGAAATCGACATCTTTATTTCTAAAAATCGTATGCAAAATATTCTTAATGATTTATTTTTAAAAAAATTTTTAATTAATTTTTTTTTTTTAAATCCCTACAATAATTAAAATTAAAAGCTCCTGAAAATGTCTTAGAAGTTTAAATAAATTTTTAACAATTTAGTAATGATAACTTTCAGTAGAACTAGCAAAAATTAACCTGTTGTGGTAAATTTTTGTTTGTAAAATTATTCAAAAGTAAATAGTGCAATGAAAATATAGAAAAATGTTTATTTTTTATTTATCGTAAAAATACCATTCTGCTATTTAATAATAAAGTTACTTGTTCTCATGTCAAATATAAATTGAAATACTGTTGTATGATTAAATAAAATGTTACATTATAGATCTTGATTTCTTTCAGTTTCATTATGCACATAAACGTTAAGTTTTTCTTACTTCTGAACATTAAAAATAAAATAATTGAATACATATATGTGACAAATATGTCCAGAAGATCAGTTAGTAAATGGAATCTTATAGAAAATTCCAGTCAAATTTTGTATGTTTTTTAAATCTTAAATATATATACATAAGAAGCGTGTCGGATTATTACACACGTGGCCACGTATTAGCCTGCATTTTTTATTTAAAACTTTGAAAAACTTATTTAAACTTCAAACAACTTATTTAAACTTCAAACTTTTCCCTCTTTTCCAAGTAAAATTGTTTTAATATGAAATTTCAGAGGGGAATTGATTTAGGGGTTTAAGTATAAACAAAGTTAATTTTAAACCAAAAAATATGAATTACCAACCAAATTGCTGAATTTTCAAACAAAAAGACAAAACTTATTTACAGTCAAAGAGTTGCGTTTAGAAAAAAGAAAGAGAAAAAAAAAAAAAAAAATTAAACTGCAACCACACAGTTCCATTTTTAGCCAACACACAAATTTTCAAGCAAAAATGATTGACATTTCGACCAAAAAGTATGACTTTTCAACAATATACTTGAATTTTCAATATTATAATTAAGTTTTCAACCAAAAAATGAAACTTTTAGTAAGTTAATAATTATTTTAAGTTAGCAAACAATGGTTTAAATAATTTATTATTATTTTTAATAATATTCTCTTTGAATAGTGCTACAAAGTTGCGGTTTTTTTTTAAATATTAAACTTTTTGTCTTTTTTTCATTTAAAAAATAGCAATAATGAATGATATTTAACAAAATAATTATTTAAACAAATTGCTATTATTTACAACTATATTAGCGTACATTAATACTAGATAGTTGCGGTTTTTTTTTTCTAAAAATTTTTAAGTTTTGTTCACTTTTTACTTAGTGAGGTAATAATCAATGCAAGTTAATAAATATAAGTGTTTTAACAATTTCTTACTGTTTATAAATATATTCTTTTAGAGTATAATGCTAGAAAGTTGCGGGGTTTTCTGAAATTGTAAGCTCTTTTTTGACTTCTTACTTAGTCAGATACAAATATTAACATTAATTTAAACAAAAAGGCTCTCAGTAACTACTTCAATGAAAATTTACATTTAATATGATCCATATGGAAAATTTGAAGAATATTTTCAAATCTCTGTTTTATTTCAGAAAAATATATTCAAAAAGAAGAAAGGGGTTGTTTAGAAAATTTTAATATTCTTTCAAAATTTATTTAACAAATAAAACATTATTTACACTTTACCAGGAATTTTAGGAGAACTTTTTGATTTTCGGCGAAATTCTCTCCATTATTCTCGTTCATCACAAAAAAAACTTGATAAAATTTCAACTTAAAAGCCTTAAAACTTAATTCTAAAGCAAAAAAATTTTTTTTCAAATGAATCTGGATATAACCTAACCAAAAACCGAACATTTTGCTTTGAGAATTTTGAAGATTTCAAGAGAATGAAAAAGTTTTCTCAAAATTCCTGGTAAAATTTTTAATAATGTTTTATTTGGTAAATTAATTTTGAGAGAATATTTAAAAATGATTCTCTAAAATTTCGAAAAATAATGTAGAAAATTTTGAAGCCAAATTTTTCAATTCTGCAAAATTACAAAATTTTACAAAAATTCGTGTTAGTTCAAGAAATATTAAAAAGTTTCGCAAAGATTTCATAAAATTTAAAACAAAATGTCTATTTCATAAAATTAATAAAAAATCGATTTTTAAAGATTTCCAAGAAAAAATTTAGAATATTTTTAAGAATGAAAGTTTTTAAGAGAATGAAAAACTTTTGTGAATAAAATTGAACAAGATTTTGACACATTTCGAAAGATTTCCAAAATTGTCAGAAAAGTATGTGAAACATTTCTAGGCAATTTTTTCATTTCGCACAATTAAAATTTCTTTTTGGGAAAAATGCTACTCGTTTTGAAAGATATTGAGAAGTTTTAACAAAATTTCAAAAATAATTCAAACCTTGGAACGATTTCAAGAAATTTAAAATAAAATGCAGATTTTTGAAGATTTTGATAAGAGATGCTTTTTCGTAATTTTGAAAGGTTTCAAGAGGATAAAAGTTTCCCTTTAAAGATTTCAAAAGATGTCCAGAATTTTCGAAAATGAATGTGGAAGATTTTAAAGCAATTTTTTATTTTGAAATCACTTCAAAAGATATTGAGAAGTTTTGGAAAAATTTCAAAAAATAATTTTGAAAAAGAATGTAGAAGATTTTAAAGCAAAAATTTTGAATTTTGTGAGATTACAAAATTTTTTTAATTTTTCAAAAAATGATTTTATACTTTGAAGAATTAATTTTGAGATAAAATTGATTAATTATTTTTAAATATTTCAAAAATTGATTCAGGAAGATTTTTTGCATTTTGCAGAATTTTGACAAAATTTTAGGAAAAATCTAACACATTTTAAACTATATTGACAAATTTTGACCAATTTCCAAACAATTTGAAAATTGAAAAAAAAAATTTTAATTTTTGAAGACTTCGAAAAAAGGAGCTTTTTATTAGTTTTCAGTTTTGTTTTAAAGATTCCAACATTGTCGAAAAAATATGTGAAAGATATTAAAGCAATTTTTTTTCTAGACTTAAAAAAAATCATTTTTGAAAAGATTTCGAAAATAAGTTCAAACTTGAAACAATTTCAAGAAAACTAGGAAAAAATAATTAACTTTGAAAATGGAAAAAAAAATGTTTTTCAAACTTTTGAAGGATTCCAAGAGAATAAAAAAATCTTCTTAAAATTCCTGGGAAGATTCAAATACTCTTTTATTTGGTAAATTATTTCAAGGGAACATTAAAAAAGAATTCATAAGATTTAGAAAATTGGCCAACAATAATCAGGAAGATTTTTTGTTAAAATATTTTCATTTTGTAGTATATGAAATGATTTTCTAAAATTTCGAAAAATGATGTAGAAAATTTTAAAGCAGAATTTTTCAATTTTGCAAGATTATAAAATTTTAGAAAAAATTCGTGTTAGTTATGGAAATTTTAAGAATTTTTGCAAAGATTTCATAAAATTTGAAACTTTCATGATCTCTCGGTCAAGAAAAGTTTCATAGCATAAAATAACATTTCTTTGAATCAAAGAAAAATACTTATTGGCTTTTAGTCAAAGAAGAAGTTAGTCTGATTCAAAGAAAATTTCTTTGAATCAAAAAGAAATATTTATTGGTTCTTAGTAAAAACTTGTCAAAAACTGTTTTTTGATTCAGAGAAAATTTCTTTAAATCAAAGAAAAATATCCATTGATTATCAGTAGAAAAAGTTTCTTTGAGTCAAAGAAAAATTTGTTCAGGCTACTAGTAAAAAAAAACACGTTTCTTTAAAACGAAGAAAAATTTTCATTGGCTCTCAGTCAAGAAAATTTCTTCGATTCAAAGAAACATTTTTAAAAATTTTTCTTCCATTTAAAATAATTGTCTTTGTTATAAAAATATTTTTTCATTTAATAAATGAAAATTGTTAAAGAAACGGTTTCTTTAATTCAAAACAAATATAATTCAAAAAGAAATGTTCATTGGCTTTTGGAGAAAAAATTTCTTTAAATCGAAGAAAAATTTTCATGAGCTATCGGTCAAGAAAAGTTTCATTCCATAAAATAAAATTTCTTCGAATTAAAGAAAAAGACTTATTGGCTTTTAGTAAAAAAAAAAGTTTCTCTAATTCAAAGAAAAATCTTTATTGGCTCTCAACCAAAAAAAAGTTTCTTTGAATAAAAGAAAAATATTCACTGGGTCTTAGTGAAAGAAAATTTTCTTTGAATTGAAGAAAAATCATTTGAATCAAAGAACAATATTCATTGTCTCTCAGTCAAAGAAATTTTCTTTGATTCAAAGGAACTTTATTCTTAAGTTTTCTTCAATTTAAAGTGATTGTCTTTGTTTTAAAGTTATTTTTTTGTTGAATGAAACAAAAATATGTAAAGAAACGCTTTCTTTAATTCAAAGCAAATATTATTATGAGTGCACTCAGGAAAAAGATTCTTTGATTCAAAGGAAATTTCTTTGAATGAAAGAAAAATATACATTGGTTATCAAAAAAAAAGTTTCTTCGATTCAAAGAAAAATTTTCATTGGCTCTTAGTAAAAAAAAAGTTTCTTTAAAACGCAAAATAATTTTCATTGGTTCGCAGTCAAGAAAAGCTTCATTAAGTAAAATGAAATTTCTTTGAATCAAACAAAAATATTCATTGGATTTTAGTAAAAGAAAGTTTGTTTGATTTAAAGAGAAATGTTTATTTTTTCTCAATCAAAAAAGTTTCTTTGAATCAAAGAAAAATATTCATTGTCATTAATTGTTTAAAAGAATGACTTTGATTCTAAGAAAATTTCTATAAATCAAAAAAAAAATTTCATTTGTTCTTACTAAAAAATTGTTTAAGAAGTTGCTTTGATTCAAAGAAAATTCATTTGAATTAAAGGACAATATTCATTGTTTCTCAGGCAAAGAAAATTTCTTCGATTCAAAGAAACATCTGTTTTGAGATTTCTTCAAATTGTAATGATTTTCTTTGTTTTAAAGTTATTTTTTTGTTGAATGAAACAAAAATATTTTGAAGAAACGCTTTCTTTGATTCAAAAGAAATATTATTATGAGTGCAATGAGGAAAAATATTTTTTGATTCAGAGAAAATTTCTTTAAATCAAAGAAAAATATTCATTGGTTATCAGTGAAAAAAACTTACTCTGATTGAAAGAAAATTTTTTTGAATCAAAAAGAAATATTCATTGGTTCTTGGTAAAAAATTGTTTAAAAAGTTTCTTTGATTGAAAGAAAATTCATTTAAACCAAAGAACAATATTCATTGTTTCTCAGTCAGAGGAACACTTTTTTTAAAAGTTTTCTTCAAGTTGAAATGATTGTTTTTAAACAGTTGAATTCAAATAAAAAAGACGAATTTTCAACAAAAAAGATGTATTTTTCCACAAATAATTGAATTTTTACTAGAAAATATCAAGTTTCAATTGAAAATATCAACTTTTAACCAGAAATATAAATTTTTAAGTAAAAATTCAACAGTTACATTTTCAGTTAACGACATTATTTTAAACAAAAAAAAAACAAGAAACTTTTAACAAAATAATTAAATTATTAACCAAAAAAATGAATCTTTAATTGAAAGTGATTTGAATTGCAAATCAAAAATAGTTGAAAATCAGCCAAAAAGACGAACATTCAACAAAGTACATTAATTTTTCATGAAATAGTTGCATTTTCAACTATAAAACATGAATTTTTAATTGAAAATATCAATTTTCAACCAAAAATTGCACACTTATATTTTTAGTTACCAAAGCTAATTTTAAACAACAAAAAAACAACGAATTTTCAATAGAATAGGTAATTTTTTAACCACAGAAATTAATCTTCAACCAAAGTGATTGTAATTTGAAATCAAAAACAGATGAATCCAATCACAAAGACGATTTTTTGATAAAATACATGAATTTTCCACCAAATAGTTGAATTGTCAACCAAAGAAGTGAATCTTCAACCAAAAATGATTTTAATTTGAAATAAAGAAAAGTTGAAATTCAGCCAAAAAGACGATTTTTCAACTCGAAAATATGAATGTTTTAATTGAAAATATTAATTTTCTATTAAAAATATTAATTTTCAATTAAAAATATCAATTTTCAATTGAAAATTCATCAATTGCATATTCAGTTAACAAAATTAATTCTAAACCACAAAAAACAACGAATTTTTGACAGATTAGGTACATTTTTAACCAAAGAAATGAATCTTCAACCAAAAATAATTTCAATTTAAATAAAAAAACAGTTGAAATTCAGCCAAAAAGACGAATAACAAAAAAATACATCAATTTTCTACCAAATAATTGAATTTTCAACAAGAAAGTATGAATTTTCAATTAGAAACATCAAATTTTAGCCAAAAATATCAATTTTCAACTAAAAATTTAACACTTACTTTTTCAGTTAACAAAATTATTTTAAACCACAGAAAAGGCAACGAATTTTCAACAGAATAGATAAATTATCAACCCAAGAAATGAATC
>JAABKJ010075445.1:144854468-145007705 GCA_011634705.1 Andricus grossulariae
ACTTTTAACAAAATACATAAATTTTTAACCAAATATTTGAAATTTCAACTAAAAAACTTTAATTTTCAATTAAAAATATACATTGTCAACAAAAATGGAATTATTGAATTTTTAGTTAAAAAAATATTTCTGGTCCAAAAAAGAATGAATTTTCTACCAAAAAGATGAATTTTCAACAACAAATTATGAGTATTAAAAAAATGAACTTTTTACAAAGAATTTTAACATCAAACAGAAGAAGCAAATTTTTCATAGAAATAGTTACAGTTTGAGATAAAAAATTAATTTGCAACTGAAAAAAAAAAGAATTTTCCACCAAAAGACGAATTTTTAACCAAATAGTAAAAATCTTAACAAAAATGAATTAATTTTAAATCGAACACTTTCGTTTAAAAAAAAAAATATGAATTTTCAACAGAAAAATTAATTTTCAACCAAGTAGTTGTAATCTTCAACCAAAAAAATTAATTAAAAAAAAGTATTTAATCACTGAACCCAAAAAAGGATTATTTTCAACCAATTGTATTTTTACCCAAAAAATATTTTTTTTTTTTCTAAAGAGACGAATTTTCTACAAAACAGTTAAATTTCGTAATCAGAAAATATTAATTTTCAACAAAAAAGTTAATTTTCAACCAAGTAGTTGAATTAAAAAAAAAATAGATAAATTTTCTACCAAGTAGATCAATTTTGTACCAAAAAATACGAATGATGAATCTTCAACCAAAAAAAAAAAAAATTTCAGGAAAGTAGTTGAACCCTGAACCAAAAAAGATTTTTTCCACAAGGGACGTTTTTTCTACAAAAAAGTTGAATTTTTTTACCCAAAACCATACATTTTTAACAAAAACAAGAAAGTTCTCTAAATAGTTCTAAAAATGGCAAAACCGCGGCAAGGCTCCCAGCGGCATCTCTCGCACAAGAAAGTTTTCTAAATAGTTCTAGAGATGCAAAACTGCGGCAAGTCTCCCAGTGGCATCTTTTACACAAGAAAATTTTCTAACTTGTTGTAAAGATGGCAAATCCCGAACAAGAAGATTTCCCAAGTAGTTCTCAAAATGGTAAAACGGCGGCAAGTATTCCAGCGGCATCTCTCGCTCAAGACAATTTTCTAACTAGTTGTAAATATAGCATAACTGCAGCAAGTCTCCCCAGCGGCATCTCTCGCACATGAAAATTTCCTGAGTAGATCTAAAAATGGCGAAACGGCGGCAAGTCTCCCAGCGGCATCTCTCCCTCAAGACAATTTTCTAACTAGTTGTAAACAAGGCAAATCATGAACAAGAAAATTTCCTAAGTAGCTCTAAAAATGGCAAAACGGCGGCAAGTCTCCCAGCGGCATCTTTCACTCAAGGAAATTTTCCAACTATTTGTAAAGATGGCAAAGCTGCGGCAAGGCTCGCAGGGGCATCTCTCGCACAAGAAAGTTTTCTAAATAGTTCTAAAAATGGCAAAACTGCGGCAAGTGTCCCTAACAGCATCTCTCGCACAAGAAAGTTTTCTAAATAGTTCTAAAAATGGCAAAACTGCGGCAGGGCTCCCAGCGGCATCTCTCGCACAAGAAAATGTCCCAAGTAACTCTAAAAATGGCAAAACGGCGGCAAGTGTCCCAGCGGCATCTCTCGCACAAGAAAATGTTCTAACTAGTTGTAAAGATGGCAAATCCCGAACAAGAAAACTTCCCAAGTAGTTCTAAAAATGGCAAAACGGCGGCAAGTCATCCCAGCGGCATCTCTCGCACAAGAAAGTTTTCTAAATAGTTCTAAAGATGGCAAAACTGCGGCAATTCCCCCAGCGGCATCTCTCGCACAAGAACATTTTCTAACTAGTTGTAAATATGGCAAATCCCGAACAAGAAAATTTCCTAAGTAGTTCTAAAAATGGCAAAACGGCGGCAAGTCTCCCCAGCGGCATCTCTCGCACAAGGAAGTTTTCTAAATAGTTCTAAAGATGGCAAAACTGCGGCAAGTCTCCCAGCAGCATCTTTCACACAAGAAAATTTTCTAACTATTTGTAAAGATGGCAAAACTGCGGCAAGTCTCCCAGCGGCATCTTTCACACAAGAAAATTTTCCAACTATTTGTAAAGATGGCAAACCTGCGGAAAGGCTCCCAGGGGTATCTCTCGCTCAAGACAATTTTCGAACTAGTTCTAAAAATGGCAAAACTGCGGCAAGTCTCCCAGCGGCATCTCTCGTACAAGAAAGTTTTCTAAATAGTTCTAAAGATGGCAAAACTGCGGCAAGTCTCATAGTGGCATCTTTCACACAAGAAAATTTTCCAACTATTTGTAAAGATGGCAAAGCTGCGACAAGGCTCCCAGGGGCATCTGTCGCTCAAGACAATTTTTGAACTAGTTCTAAAAATGGCAAAACTGCGGCAAGTCTCCCAGCGGCATCTCTCGTACAATAAAATTTTCTAACTAGTTGTAAAGATGGCACATCTGCGGCAAGTGTCTCCAGCGGCATCTCTCGTACAAGAAAATGTCCTAAGAAGTTATAAAAATGGCAAAACGGCGGCAAGTCTCTTAGCGGCATCTCTCGCACAAGAAAGTTTTCTAAATAGTTCTAAAAATGGCAAAACTGCGGCAAGTGTCCCTAGCGGCATCTGTCGCACAAGAAAGTTCTCTAAATAGTTCTAAAAATGGCAAAACCGCGGCAAGGCTCCCAGCGGCATCTCTCGCACAAGAAACATGAAAAACTACGCTTAGAATAATGCGAACATAGCATTTTTGTTTATTCATTATTAAATATTATGACAATTCTCAAAGCAGACTTCTCTTAAAAAATAATTTATATTGAAAACTACATATTATTTATCAATATAAAGTGAATGATTCTAGATCAAACCATCTCGGCCCCAATGCTTTGTAAAAAAGGCGATTCTTTTATGACAAACTACGCTTAGAATAATGCGAACATTGCATTTTATTTTATTTATTATTAAATATAATGACAATTCTCAAGGCAGTCTACAATTAAAAAATAATTTATATTAAAATCTACATATTTTCTATCATTATAAAGTTAGTGATTCTAGATGCAACCATCTCTGCACCAATGCTTTGTAAAAAAGACGATTCGTTTATAAAAAACTACGCTTAGAACAATGCGAACATTGCATTTTCGGTTATTCATTATCAAACATTATGACAATTCTCAAGGCAGTCTTCGCTTTAAAAATAATTTATATTAAAAACTACATATTTTTTATTATTATAAAGTGAGTGATTCTGGATCAAACCATCTCTGCCCGAAGGCTTTGTGAAAAAAACGATTCGTTTATGAAAAACTACGCTTAGAATGATGCGAACATTGCATTTTTGTTTATTTATTATTAAATATTATGACAATTCTCAAGGCAGTCTTCTCTTAAAAAATAATTTATATTAAAATCTACATATTTTTTAATTATATAAAGTCAGTGATTCTAGAGCAAACCATCTCGGCCCCAATGCTTTGTAAAAAAGGCGATTAGTTTATGAAAACTGCGCTTAGAATAATGCGAACATTGCATTTTTGTTTATTTCTTATTAAATATTATGTCAATTCTCAAGGCAGTCTTCTCTTAGAAAATAATTCATATTGAAAACTACATATTTTTGATCATTATAAAGTGAGTGATTAAAGCTCAAACCATCTCGGCCCCAATGCTTTGTAAAAAAGACGATTCGTTCATGAAAAACTACGCTTAGAATAATGCGAACATAGCATTTTTGTTTATTTATTATTAAATATTATGACAATTCTCAAGGCAGTCTTCTCTTAAAAAATAGTTTGTATTAAAAACTACATATTTTTTATCATTATAAAGTGATTGATTCTGGATCAAACCATCTCTGCCCGAAGGCTTTGTGAAAAAAACGATTCGTTTATGATAAACTACGCTTAGAATGATGCGAACATTGCATTTTTGTTGATTTATTAATAAAAATTATGACAATTCTCAAGACGGGCTTCTCTTAAAAAATGATTTATATTGAAAACTACATATTTTTTATCAACATAAAGTGAGTGATTATCGGTCAAACCATCTCTGCTAGAAGGCTTTGTGAAAAAGAAGATTCGTGTATGAAAAACTACGCTTAGAATAATGCGAACATTGCATTTTTGTATATTTATTATTAAATATTATGACAAATCTTAAGGCAGTCTTCTCTTAAAAAATAATTTATATTGAAAACTACAGATTTTTTATCATTATAAAGTGTGTGATTCTGGATCAAGCCATTTCTGCCCGAAGGCTTTGTGAAAAAGACGATTCGTTCATGAAAAACTACGCTTAGAGTAATGCGAACATAGCATTTTTGTTTGTTCATTATTAAATATTATGACAATTCTCAAGTCAGTCATCTCTTAAAAAACAATTCATATTGAAAACTACATATTTTTTAGCATTATAAAGTGAGTGATTCTGGATCAAGCCATCTGTGCCCGAAGGCTTTGTGAAAAAGAAGATTCGTTCATGAAAAACTACGCTTAGAATAATGCGAACATAGCATTTTTGTTTATTTATTATTAAATATTATGACATTCCTCGTTGGTCAGTCTACGAGCGTAGCCTTTATCCTCGTAATCCTGGATTTTTCTGTGGTACTCGTTTTTCAATGCTGGTTCTCGATCCATCTTCTTCTCCAATGATCGAAATCGCTTGTCAGCCATGTTCCGACTAGGTGGCAAGGTCTCTTCATCGGTTCTCAAAAGCAGTCCAGTTTCCCACCGGTTCCCGCAGCGCCGAGTTGTTCTATTTAACAACTCTTCAGCCCTCTGATCCTCTTTTGAACGCAGCCTGTTTGCGGTCGAGCTCACTCCGAAGGCTTCCACACTCCAGAAGTTACGCATATATTGTGCGAGCTCGTCCGCATCCCGCTGGTAGCAGTGCAATATGTACTCGGTATCGGTACTTTCAAGGTTGCATGGACCATGGACTGTCCAACCTAAAGGGGTAAGAGATGCCATTGGTGCATTACCTTTTCCGAAGACTGTTCTGCAAGGTGTGGTCAGCGATCCAAAATCTTGCCCGATCATAAGCCTAGGTTCTTCATACATCACATCTGGTAAAGGAATATCCTTCTGGTACGTCCAATTGTCAGTGTCCACTCTCTTCGTTTCTCTGGCAAGGTTCAGGCACTTTTGTGTGCGCACGCCTCGAAGATGGAACTCCTCTCCGGTGGTACCGCGGATCTTCAAGTTGACTCGTCGTGATGTTGGATCCTCAGTTGTGGTTTTATCATACCACTGGGCAATAAATGGAGCGATTTCTCATTTGAGACCAAGTTCATCGGCCAAGCTGTCCTGAATCAAGGACATTTGTGATCCATCATCCAAAAACGCGTAAGTTTCTACTTCCCCGGCTGGTCCCGTCAAGGTCACGGGCACGACCTTCAGAAATACGTGCCTCCTGCGTTTATGGATTACATTTTTTTTGCGACTTCTTCGATTTCACTCTTCGGTAGTGTTTCGACTCCGGTTTTCGGTGCTGGCTGGGTTCCTGTCGTCGATGTTGACTCCTCCGTCTTCTTTTGATCGCTGTGAAGCGATCTGCACTGGGTGATGACGCTTGCTGCAACCATTTTTTCCGCAACGCTTTCTCCTACAATCCTTGCTGGGGTGTCTCGACTTCAGGCAACAGAAGCAGAGTTTCTTGTCCGTGACCCACTTCCACCTGTCGTTCACACTAAGAGCTTTCAGTCGCTCACATTGCGATACTGAATGTTCCGCCTCACAGTATACACACATAATTTTGCTGCTAGGTTCTCCTATTGCACCTATCAAAGCTTTGCCAGGTTTGACAACTATCGGGTCATAGACCATGCTCGCTATGGCGGCTTGATCCTCAAGCCAGCTCGTGAACTTCTTGATATCTGATGACTCACATCCACCTTGGATAAAAGTTGCGCATTGTAGTTTCCTGGATAAAGGGAGCTTACTCATCAACTGATCCATTAACATTGGGTTATTCAGATATTCCGGTCGACCCGATGATTCTACAGTTGTGACGAAATTCGTAACTGTATCCACGAACTCAATGAATAGTTGTGGCTGATGCTCTTTTATCTCTGGACTGCTTGCCACTCTGGATATTACATGTTTTATTATATATTCGGGGCGGCCGAAACGCCTTTTCAAGATATTCATTACCCTTACCCTTAAGATACTTCTGCAGGCGTGCCATATTTTCTGTATCATGAAAACCACATACCTGAGTTGTGTTTTTATATGACTGGTAGAATAGCGGCCATTCCGCTATTTCTCCGCTGAAATTTGGCAAATCCTTATTTATGGCTTGTCGAACCATCAATTTCTCCAGCCGCATAGCATCCGATTCCTTTGGCAGCGGCTTCTGAGGTCCAGGCGACTGTCTATTTTTGTCGTGGATTTACTTGAACTACGATACCCCTCCGGATGCTAAGAGAACAGAAAGAGTGGGGGCGATGCATAGGGCTGGTGAATACTCAACCCTGGTAGAAGAGTTAAACGCGTGCAGCTGCAAACAACCCATGGGATTTCCGCAATCCATCTCCTCGCGCTTTCAGCTTCAAGGATTGCACAATTTTTTTTAACTTCTCCGGATTTTCTCACGAACCTGCGATGAGTGAATCGTCCTTCGTTTCACGGAATAATATAGCAAGTGACACATTAAGCTCAGTAACCGTTCTCGCGTGCAGTACATACTGCTCAGTACTCATAATAATGCACTCCCCACTGACCACTCCACTCGATTTCATGTGGACATACATACATACATACATACATGCATACATACATACATACATACGTATATAAAATCCTGCTTTCTCGTCTTATGATATGATTGATACATGAATTAAATGATTCTGAAGACAGCTTCAATGTAATTTTCTGTTAATATGTTGGAGTGTTATGTATTTCTAGTTAGAGGCTTTTAATCTTTCAATAAAATCTTCTGAATTCCAATGAAATACAATAAAGTCTATTGCAGCCAAATTAAATCTCTTGAAATCTCTTGTAAGGAAATCTTAAAAATTTCGATAAAACGACTTCGAATTCAAATTTGGATATTCATCAAAATTACGAAATACTTCGTCTTAAAAGTTGGAAACTTGACTGCTCTTAAGTAGGCCTTCTAAATTTTAAAAGATTTTACAATATTGAACCTGTAATCAAATCTGAAAACAAAGTCCCTTGCTTACATATAGCTTCACAAACTTTCCTCTCATTGTTCCATGTCAATAAAAAACCTCCTTTCCGTTTGCCAGTAGCTTTAGAACTTAGCGATTGCTGTACTTTTGAGAGGACGAATAAAACTGAGAACGAAGGTAGATTGTAAAACCAGAATTTTATAGCACGAAAAGCGGCGTTCCATAGGATTCTTTGAAAATTTCTCTTCACGTGGAGTTTAATATTGCCATGACTCGTACTTCGTAAGTTCCTGCGTTGTAGGAATAGAAAGGATGTAACAAAAATGCCAAGTGGAATGGATAGGAAATGCTAACTTACTATCAGCTACTCACGACTGATGCATAATAGAAATTTATTGTTTGCTGCTCATTTCATTCTGCATCACCATTTGTTTAAATACTATATTATAGGTACTGCACTTATATTATACTTTTCTCTCGACCAGTGTCATATTTAATACGAGGGCTGTTTGATAAGTCAGTGACTTTTTTAATTTTTTTGCACAGTAACTTTAAATGCACCACTGATTCCGTCAACGCCATCTATGAATAGACTACTGTTAAATTTTGAGCAAGCTGGGTCATTTATTTTGTGTTTGATACCCATTGAAAGGACATAACCTCGTGAATGTTAACGAAAATGGAAAAAAGTGAATTTCGTGTGCTGATTACGCATTATTTTCTGCCTAAAAAACCATCACTGAAACCAAGGAAAGGCTTCATGAATACTATGGGAACTCTGCACCATCAATTTGAATGGTTAGGAAGTGCTTTACTGAGTTCCGTTGTGATCGTACCAACACAAGTGACGCCGAACGTTCAGGTCGCCCAAAAGAGGTCATCACGCCAGAAATCGTCGATAAAATCAATGGAATGATATTGGACGATAGCAGAAGGAAAGTCCGTGAGTTGGCTGAGGCTGTAGGCATCTGAACTGAGCGGGTACATTACAATTTACATTAATATTTGGACATGAAGAAGCTATCCGCTAGATGGGTGCCGCGATTGCTCACATTCGACCATAAGCGCAACCGTGTGCCCACTTCAAAGGAGTGAATAGTTTTTCTTGCAACGATAAAAACTTTAAAAAAATATAATACCTATCGACAACGTGGGCTGAAGGCGACTTCAAATACATCCATAATCGTTTAAGCAGTCTGAGTTTAGTGTCTGAAAAAAGCCGAGTTTGTTTACTTTAAATATCTTCAGGTTACAAAAATTGACATATTATTATCTATTTGTGAAAAAATAGCGTTCAGAAGCGGACTGGGACCTAAAAGCTACTCTACCCAATTTTTGTAACAGAGTTTAAATCATTTTAAAGATTTCCAGTGATTTAAAAGGCTGTCAACCTAATAGGTTCCGAGTTGCTACTAAAAATCTCTTAAGGTAAATTCCGGTTTTGTTTTTCGATTTCATAGTATATGCTCTAGCCAGTCTGGAGTGATCATCTAAAAATACGGTTATGACCCTCTTTCCTCCTGGGTGTGATTCTGGTCTAATAGGCCCCATCGTATCCGTGTGGATTATTTGAAGTGGCCTGGATGCTCTATTCCTGTTATCTCTAAATGTTAATCTCTCCATCTTTGCCATTATGCATACTTCACAATCTAAGATTGAGTCATCAAATTTAACGTCTTTCAAATTTTCTTCTATCTTTTGCAGTTTCTTGAGGTAGTTTAGTGAAGCGTGGCCTAACCGTACGTGCCATAGCATAGCCTTGCTTTGTTTTGTAACATTATCTTTTTCTAGCTCTAATGGTTTTGCTTCCAAAATGTCTGTAATTGAATCTGTTGATTCTTCTTTGTCTATCTGTATTATTCGTCTACTTAAGTCTATCTCGTTAAGGTCCAAGTATTCATCTTTCTTTCGCGCTTCTACGTATACTTTTTCTGTTTGGTCGAGCTCCCCTCCAGTCTCCCTCGCAAACGCAGACTCGGTATTATCTGATCCTGATCTATTTTCTATGCTGTTGGCTGTCTTATCTTCTAATTTTCTGTATTTGTCTTTAGTCTGCGTTTGTTCGGTCGGCTTGTCCAAAGTCACGATTCTAGCTCTGCATTTATAATTTTCATATTCAAATCCTACTTCTTGATCTTTCCCGGTTTTAACTAACATTGTTACAGTCCAATTAGGTTTCTCGTACTTTCCTTTTAAGAAAGTTTCCCCTGTCTCTTTATCGAAAATTTTTAATATTTCATCATCTAGGTAGATTCCTAGCCCCGCATCTGCAAATCGTCTAAGGGAAATTAAATTTTCAAAGATGTCACTTGCTGCTATAACATTCGCCAACCTGGTTATCTCACCCCTGGCACTCTAAGGTTGTAGGTAGTTCCCCTTTTCCATCTATACTGATGTCCGCTGTTCTATTCTTATTTGCACTCTTTATTACGCCGCCCGGACATTTTTTGAATTCACTTAAAACTAAACTTTTATTAACAATGTGGTCAGTAGCTTCCGAGTCTGCAATGAATGTTATTTCATTCGTTTTGTTTTGCTCTTGTAACCTAAGTGCTACTTTACCTATTTGTTGATTTTTGTCATCGTTCTGTTTGGCTCCCGTGTTTCTTGAGAGTTTGTTTTTGTATTGGCCTCTGTGTCCTCTATACGCGCCTCTACCTCTAATGCTATTGCCTCTAATATTTTTATTTTCAACTCCCTCCCTTCCTCTACATTCAGGTTTTCCCTTATTAACATGTTTATGTTGTTTGGGAACATACCTTCCACCTTGTCCTCCACGACCTCGGCCTCTACACGGAGACAAGTAAACCAGAGCGGGGGCAGTTTTCACCGTGACCGTTGCTGCGCCGACCACAAGTGGTCTGCAGAAAAATCATGTTGTGGCTGGGCAGCGACGGTTACGGTTGATGACGGAAACATTACTGCTACACCGTGAAAAGAATGGATGCCTTTCTACAGATACATTCCAATGCCCGTTTTAGAGAACGAAGATTACATCTTATATTGGGATGTGACTATCCAAACGGATCATTACATCCGAGCCAATCGACCGGACATCGTAAGGCAAGAAAAAAAGGTGGAAGAGTCTACATCATCGACATTGCTTGTCCAATTAACGGAAATTTGCAGGAAACCTATACAACCAAGATCCACAAGTACAGCGAGCTAATGCATGAAGTAAAGACAATATGGAAGAATGTCAAACATGTATCTATTCATCCTATGGTGATTTCGGCTACAGGCAATGTGCACGCAAGCTGCACTGAACATCTTGAACATTTAGGAGTCAGTAGGTTACTGGCAGCAGCTCAAAAGGCGGTTTTATTAAACACCTGTCGCATTGTAAGAAACTTTCTGGACTATAGAGTGATACATGGTAGCTCTAAGAAAGCATCCAGAGGTGACTTCTGTCACCTCACCTCCAACACTCAAGGCCGCTGTATAAGCATAGCAGCGGTAAAAGACCACCTGCAAACTACACCATGCTAATCGCAGCAGTCACTTGACTTAGTCCGTGGCTATGATGGAAAACCGGGTTCTTCTTAACCCGAGAACAAGTTTGAAACAAAAAAAATAATAAAGAGCCTTGATGGCTCAGTTGGTTAGACGCTCGGACTTCACCTTAGAGGTCCGGGGTTCGCTCCCTGAGCCGGTACCGCTTGAAATTTTTCTATGTACCTTTACCGAGGTTCTGGTGATTCGGATCCCACCTTAAGCTGTAGGTCCCCCCTTCATACACTTGACTGCAACCCAGTCCGTGAATGATGGGGTAAAAACCAGGCTTTGCCCAATATGCCGAGGCACACGCTCTTATCAGATCACTTGATTGCATTACAATAATGCATCCGTGACTGATAATATGTACCGGGACAGCCCCGTGCATACTATTAAAAAATAAAATAAAAAAATCCAACTCTAACAAAAAAAATGCCTTCGTCGGGGCGCCCCTGGAGCCACCACTGGGGGCCGCAGCATGCGGGACGATGTGAGCGGCGAGCCGGTCAGGCAGATCTCACTAATCAAACAGCTAGCCAGCAAGAACATCTGCGACAAACGGTAAGCAGTGAAACATCAACTGTGCCTGCTAAGGATGCTTTGGCTAGCGTTAGCTATTTGCAGCCAACCACCTCAACAGAAATACTGTGGGATACCACAATAAAACTGGAATTGGTGCGTCTCTAGTATCAAAGTGCAAAGTTTGAAACCACATGCGAAAAAGGATACAATTTTAGAACGAAATGTGCTACAAAACATCCTCATATAAAGTTAGTCGCACTAAGAGACTTATCGTTAAGGTGAAGGACATCAGGACTAATGTACGCATCTCAGAAGACCGAGCAATGGAGATTAAAACACAAGGTTGATTTGGCGTGGTGAAATGACGGCATTGAATATCAGTTAGAGGAAGCCGCGTCACTCGATCAAACAGCGGAAATTGATGTTCTTCCTGAACGAATTGATGATCCAGCACCACCACATCCTCCAGAGGTAGATGACCTAATTCAACCAGAGGTAGAAGGAGAGGTTCGGCAATCAAGAAGGCGATTAAAATGGACATACCATATGAAGAGAGATGTTATGTGCCTTTATTTTTTGGCAGAGAAAAGTGGGCAAAGTGTGAGAAGAGAACACCATCGAGTCTTCTTACTTAAGCACCAAGAGCTAGCCACAAGAATAAATGAGCAGAATCTAGCAGACTAAAAACGCTCAATATCTGTAAACAGATTGCTTTCGGCTGTTGAAATAGCTGCCATCAAAATGGAAGTGGAACAGCAGGCGTTGTTAAGGAGTTTCGCGTATTTAAATCTATCGAGATCTTTGTCCGCGAGGTCAGAATTAGCAAGGCATTCTATGATCACGTTACACGGACCCCGTTGAGTTGCTTCGTAGAGGTATTCGGGAATTGGCTGGCTGCGTGGGCCTCCGTTGGATCCACCACCCTGCAGGCTGTCACTAAATTGTTTTTGGCTGTAGCTAGTCTATGTTCTTTGGTGAGTCTGTGTTCAGTCATTAGTCTGTATTTGGTAGTTAGTCTGTGTTTTGATATTCGTGTCAGTACAGTTGAGGTCAGAATGGTCCATGAATTCTCTATCGTCATTATCCTTCGGGAGAGGTTGAGAGAGAGCGTTCGTAATATCACATTTCTCTGTCTTGTGTCGTTTCGATCTCCTTTTGTTAATGAGATATTCGGCGCCTTCAAAAACATCTGAGGTTAGTTTGTTATTGTGGTCAATGTTCTTGTTACTTACCAGAGGGTCTGGTGGGTCCTTGCTTGAGGCCATACCTCCGTTTAGGTTAGTTCCCGCGCAAAAATATGAGCCCGTGCGAAACGCGCCGGCCGCCTTAGAGGTTATGCCATTTGATAGCAGAGCTTTTCTTTAGCACACAGGCAACAAAAACAATTAACAGATGGCTTCTTATTAACAATCAAGAAGCCGAAATCCCGTGTGGAGACAACACTCAATGGGAGTTAGCGCCCGCCCTTGGAAAACTCACTTCGCAATAACAACACATCCACCATAGACCCCGTTGCTACACATCCGGCAGAAAAAGAGATAGTAAAGCGCAGTGCGTATGCGCCAATGTTTTCGACGCCTGAGGGAAGGCAATAAATGTGCGTTTGTACCGTCAGAACGCATATATGGAGGTCGGTCTCCTTATTATTACTTCGTGCTTGCTTCCTTCAAAATCGTTTTGCATTTTCTTCTCTTCCTTTGTTTTGCTTTTTATTCTTCTATTGCTCACTGGCAATATAAATAAGGACAATTAAGAAATAAATTTATTTTTTGTTGACTTCAGATGTTCGCAATGGTAATTTGTTTACGTAATTTGTTTCTCAAATTAACAAATACTATCGGGAGATATATTTTTATGATCATGTATAATTTTGTCGATGAAAGTAGGGGAGAGCATGGCACGGGCGGCACCCTAACTTTGAGTGAATTTTTTAACATGAATATTATTTATTACACTGTCAAAAAAAAGCATCAATTAAAATTAATGTTTATAAATGAAATTCAATTCAAATAAAAATTCAAAACGAACGCGTTTAAGGTATAGAAATAAAAATAAGCAGGCGTCAAAGTGGGGCACAGAAGGTCTCTGCGGGGCAGGCAATGTTATCCAGGTGGGGCACAAATGGCACGGTAAACTCGCGAATAAAAGCGAGATCAATAACCTGCTTTCCATGACAACAATATACTCGCATAAAGCTTTCTCTTGATCGTCGGTAAATACTCTTTTGGATCCAGCTGATAAATATTAAAATACCAAATAAACAAAAGTAAAATAGAATAGCAGTAAATTAATTTAAAACTTACCTTTTTTATTGGAAGGACTAGACATGTTTAAAGTGGGATTGCAAACTTAATTTAGGTATGCGATACTTTGCTGCTGTACCTTTGATGGATTCCCCATTAGTTACACAATCAATGGTCAATTTCATTTGATCATCTGTATGACTAAATTTTTTATTTTCTTTTAATAATAACGCACCATTTGTTTCTACTTAAAATAACTTACAACTAGAAAAATATTTACACCTGGTATTACATCCTAGCAATCACAGAACTGAAACTAAATTTGAGGTTAAAAATCAGCTGTTCTCTCTAAACACAGAGAAAACTGCTCGCAGTATTATTGCGCAGTACAAAACGTGGGAAAGAGTGAATTTCCATTTTTCAAATGAACGAATGTCTATTCTCACACACATTGAGGTTATAATTGGCAATTTGATATTTGAGTTTCTCTTCGTTCCAAAAGAACAAAAACAAGCAATACGACAGTAATTAATTATCAATGTACTGCACGAAATTTCACAGGTTACGTTAAAAGTGAGGTGAAATATTTTTTACTTTGACGCTTTGTTTACATTTTTCTAAGAATCGAACATACCATAGCTAATGTCCGATTTTTATGTTTTACATACCTTTAAGCTCAGGTTTATAACGAAATAATCCAACATGAATCACTTTTGTACACATTTAATGTACACTAGGTACATAAAACGATGTTCGAGATAGATCTTTAACCTAACCGACGCGCGGCATTGCTCAGAGTTTGTCAGCTGAATTCTTCTCCACGCATTCGGGCGTGACAGCGCTTAGAGTGGAGGTTTATGGCTTCTTGGAATTATACTCTGCTACTGCCCCGAAAACGGCATTGCTCGGAGTTTGGACTGTACTATAATTTCATAAAAAAAAATATTTTTTCAGATTTACAGTTACAAAAACATCTATGATATTACTGTGGTAACGAGAGTTTCAATTTTTAAAATCTGGGAACCGTATAATATTTTTTAGATTAAACGGTCTTTAATCTAATTCAGCATCCCCATGTCTCGCGAGAAAAATTTTATCTTCGCAAAAAATTTAAATTTGAATCACTATTCAACGTTGGTCTCATCTTGAAATAGTGATTTCGATGTTTGCATTTGATATATTATCACGTTGTTTAAACTATTTTTTATTTATATATCAGTAACGTAAGTGAATGTTGCGTTTTCAATAAAGTGAGATGATTATAAAATAAAAGTACAAATTCAAAAAATTGCCTTCGAAAACAGTTTTTAAACTCTTAATTTTCAATCATACAAAATTCGTACTTTTTAGAAATTTGAATTCAAATCATTTCATAATAATACATATAAATTACTAAAATAATATATTTTATGTGTGAGTTAATATTTCTAAACAAAATATTTTCCCCAAGCTCGTTACAAAATATTACATAGATATCTTCTATAAGAAATTCATTAATTAGATAAATTATATGTAAACATTTTTAAACCTACCTATTAGTATGTAATATGTATAAGAAAAAATTACTGACAAAACTGAGCACGACACATATTATATTTCTTAGTTGGCCACGTTTTTCTCAGAGAAAACGCTTGACCGAGAGTTTGTCAGAAAAACCTAAGCGGTTCCGTAGCTCACTTGACTAATGCGCGCCCTAGATTTAGATTTTAAAACAGGGTTTAGGTAAGTTAGGTTGGGTTCCATTCCCCAGCGGGGGTGATTTTTCAAAGTGTTTGAGCATGCGATCATATGTCTCTGTGCGTGCAATTGTGTAAGAATAACCGTTAATTAAGTGTAATAATCATATATAAAATAATTTTTTTCTTTCCTACTGTATAAATCGTGTGTAGCATGCGTGCAGTGCATATATATACATATACATATATGCGCTACAATGCGAAATCGGCAAAGTTACTCTATGCAGAAGTAAGGCTTACTACACGAATAGTAACTCTTTATCTCGCTGAGTGTGACGGATACCAAGTGGTGCATTGCATCCTACTATTTGAAATTGTTCATCCTACTTTTTCAAAAAGTCAGTTTAACTTACCTGAACACAAAATATTAATTTCAACAAAATTTATCGACGAAAAGCTGCGCTTCAATTTAAAATAGTTAGAGCTAATGGTTTAGAGAGTTCTTCTAACGATCCACTTTTTAAAATAACATTTGTACATTATTTTGCAAAATCTGAATAAGCAGTACCAGCTTGAGATACATAAATAAATATGATATATACTTGATATAATAGTGTTGAACATAGTGTAGAAAAGTTCAGATTGTAGACAAAATCGAGTGCGAAGTAGGAGATACGTGATGAGAATGTGTTCGTTAAAGCCAAAGGACCTTTAACAAAAGAGAAGTCACAATCAACAAATTACAGTTGTCGATGATTTGACCTTTAATTTTAAAAGTTCTGGGCGCAAATGTGGGTGAAATAAAAAGACCGAGCGCGTAGCGCGAGGTAAACACATCATCGAGCGCGAAGCGCGAGAACCAAAAGTCGCGCGCCCTAAGCGCGCTCAAGCTTGCGAGCCGCGCGCAGAGCGCGCGATGAGAATATGCCCGCGCGGCGGGCAGATTTTTTTTTATTGCAACTCGCACAAAAGAAATCTCTGAAATATCTAATAAAAATCATCTGAATGTTTAAAGTCTTCCGAATGCAGCGGTATGTTCATTTTTGTCCTAAATTTTTTTTTAATAGTTAGAGGGCAAAACGTCCCAAAAAACAGGGGTTTTTGGCCTCCTTTTTCAAGGGTCCACTTTGACCTGTTCCCAGAAGGAGGGTGACGTTAGGAAAAATCTGAAAAAATTCCCAGATATTCTTTGAACATTTCTGAATGTAATGCATTTTTGAAAATGCTGAAATGTGCAATAGTTTACTTTTTGCGATGATTTATTTACAAAAACTTTATCTGGAGAATAAATTAAGATAGGAAGCCGTTTAAGGGCTCCAAATGTGAAGCTTTGTCATGCGATTGTAGTGCAATAATTAAATTGATCATAAAATCATTCTTGCGCAAGAGATATTTTGAATTTTTCTGAATTTAATCAGTGTGGGTGTGTGACCAGCACAGCGGGACAAGTGGCAGCAAAAAAGTACCCTTTCTATAACAATAGTAATTCCAGAAGGAAGCCAAATGGCCGAAACAGATGTGGTTGAACGAAGCAGAGCCGTCTCAACTTCTTCAAGATGCATTTACGGAGCGGGTCCTCAGAAAATCGAAACCCAATTGTGAATATTAACCCGAATCAAAATATTTTCAATATAAAAAAATGTGTGATATAAATTTCTTTTAAAACTCCTGCAATCTTGGATATCTTTCAAACAGTCTTTCAAACTGATTTTGGGTATAAAGATGCGTTATGTCCTCATGGCTATTTATCATATTTATGGACAAGTGTCTAAGAATGGCTCTCTTCGATAAAGTAGGTGTAGATCTCGAAACAGTGAAGGTGCGTGGTTTGGCTTTCGCAGATGACAAGGTCGTCATGGCAGAATCATTCGAGGACTTGCAAAGAATGTTGAATAAGCTTAATACAAGCATGAAGAACATTGGCCTAAAAATTAATGTAAATAAATCAAAGGTAATGGTGTTTGAAGGAAAAAGTGAGAAAACCATGTTCAACATCGGTAGAGCAGTGTCCATTCTCAGAAATAAAAACAAATAAAAAAAAAACTAAAATGACCGTATATAAATCTCTCATTGTACCGGCTGTACTATACGGTAGCGAGACATGGACATGTTAAGAAAGGGACAAGAGTAAAATTAACGCGATTTGCATGAAACCTCTGCGCACAATATGTGGGAAAACACTGATGGACAAAGTCCAAAACGGGATAATCCTCAAAGAATGTGATACAGGAGAGACACTAGTTGATGTATGGGAAAGAAATCAGTTAAGGTGGTTCGGATATCTTAAAAAAATGAAAGATGAACGGTTGACCAAACAGGTGTATAAAGGTAAAGTAAATGGCAGAATGCCCAGAGGTAGACCGCGGTGCTGGACCAGATTGTATCGAGAACTTCTGGTGGAAGAAGTTTACTTCTACACACCAACATTTGGCCCGCATATCCACCTCATATTTGAAGTCGGAGACGCCCATTCTGCAGTGGCTGGTATTAGGATGCACTATATTGCTGCCGAAAAAAGGCAACTTGTCCAAACCATAGAATATCAGGCCAATTACTTGTTTGAACACACTGTATAAGATCTTTACCTGTGTGGCGAGAGATGTGCGAATAACGTGGCTCGAAAAAAGGTGTAGCAGGATGTCGAGAGAACCTGCTAATTGCCTGGTGCTTCTGTAAAGACGCTGCAGCCCATCAGTGCGTCCTGTCAATGGCCTGGATTGACTACCGAAAAGCTTTCGATTCAACACCTCATAGACTTATCATCTGTCTGTTGTAAAGCTTGAAGGTGCATCCAGACATGGTGAGATGCATAGAGAGATTGATGCCCCTTTCAAAAACTAGATTTACTATCTCATCTGGAAATTATCGTGTGACAAAGAACAACGTCACCTTCCAGAGGGGCGCCTTTCAGGGCGATACCATGAGTCCTTTGCTTCTTTGCATCACACTCCTGCCTCTATCTCTCGCACTGCGAAATTCTTCTGGATACCTCTGCGGCGACACTAAGCATCGCGAGCATTAGGTCACTCATGTATTTCATATGGATAACCTGAAGATCTATGCCTCTGGTAAAAGCAAACTTCAAACTGCTATAAATATCGTCAAGAAGTACACAGAAGAAATTGGGATGGACTTTGGATTGGACAAATGTGCCAAAATTCATCTGAAACCAGAAAAGATTGTTGGCGTTTCCAATGACCATTAGCATGTGGATATAAGTGTTATTAGACATCTTAACACTGGAGAGAACTATACATACCTGGGCGTGCCTCAAAGCCGTATTCAGGACGTAACATCAAAGAGCTCTCCGAAGCAGTTACAAGCATCTTCTTCGGCAGATTTGGTCTTCAAATTTGTTGGTGGTTCACCATCTTGAGATGGTTCACTGGACGAAGAACGAGCTTACGGCTCTCGATATCACCACATGTAAGATCATGCATTTGCATAAAAGCTTGCGTATCAATTCGCCTGTTGCGCGATTATACATCTCACACCGTCAAGGCGGACGTGGACTTGTCATCACGAGAATCACGAGATGATTGTCAAAGGAGCGTTCCTTTTCAAAGCCGCGGAACAGGTGGCTGGACCCTTGGCCTGAATTTTAACATCAGAAGTGACGAAAGTGCATTACTCCATCTAGATGCTTCACTTCTGAAAGCCAAAGTGAAGAAAGCTAATGTTGAAAAATTACATCAAGAACTACTCAACAAGAAAATGCACGGAAATTTTCACAGGAATGTAGAAAAAGTCCTTGTCGAAGGAGCAAACTTTTGCTTTTCTCGGTTTATCAGGGCTTAATTTAGGTACAGAAGGTTTGAGTTTCGCTTGCCAGGACGGTCTCATTTCCACCTTAGTATATCATGACCACATTTTATGTCAAGAATTTCCCAGCGATAGGTGTAGAATGTGTCATGCACACGCAGAGTACCTAGAACACACACTATCTAGGTGTCCCATCCATGCGGGAACAGCGTATATCTAAAGATAAAATGCGGCCCCAAGAGTGCTTTATTACCATCTCTGTCAATCTTACGGCGTTGGATGCGGTTCTACTGGGAGCCGATGTCATTTTTACATGGCAGTTACTCCCAGTGAAACCCTGCTGTCGTTGTTTAACCTTTTTTCAATTATATGCATATATATATATATATAAACTAAAGGTTAACAACCACCGCAGGGTCCCACTGGGAGTAACTGTCATCTAAAATGTGCATTTCAATGAGATGTACAACTTTTGTTTGAGATATTTTTTCAAATTTTGCATATTAGTTAAGATAAACGTAAAAAATCATGATTTTGATGGTTTTTTCACGATTTCACCATGAAAATCGCCGAGTCGCCAATTTTTACTATCATTTTCGTAATCAGCGCATCAAAATACATAAATATACACAGTATGAAAGAAATCGTCTGTTTACGGCTTTCGGAAGTCCACCCGAATCTTATTTTTATGAGAAATGTATGGATAAATTTCGAACATTTTTACGAACAGTTCGAATTTCCTACGAACAGTTCCTGAAAATTGCAGACTTGAGAGTAAAAATCAAAATTTTATTTGCACGATTTAATTTATATAATTCATAAATTCGCAACTCAGAGGATTCAAGCCCTCGAATTACTGCTGGCTCGCCAGTTTCTAAACATAAAAAGAGAGGGCGTAAAGACGCGCAACCGTCGCGGCCAACAATATGTGTTTCATAAAACTTCTACCCACTCATCAGCCAAACTCGAAACACACGTATACGCGCAAACATGCGTCGCGCATTTGTGCGAGCTTGCGTGAGAGCCACGTGCAGGCGAACCTAGTTCCCAGTTCCCAGATTTGTTGGGCAAGCTCGTGAGTTCTTTGAGAATTGTTTGCCGATCATTCACAATATTTTCGTAATTATTGACGGAAAAAAAGTGATGAACCTTTTTAGAGTTTTCACATCGAGTTCGTCAATTATTTCTCAAAGTTCGCAGATTATTACAAAAACTCATTATTATTCGATAAATTTTTCTCGTATCCGAGACCTAGCTACTAGTTCGTGACCTTGTTAAGGACATATTTTTTCCGTAAACTACTATCCTTTTTTAACGACTCAGAAACGAGAGAAGAGATACTGCGATCACCACTCGACCGACGATTTTCGTCTTGGGCACGTTTCCACATTTTTCATGATAGAATTTCATTACGTACTTGGTCTGATTCTAAGAGGGAGATTGCAAACTTGAACTTAGCAGAGTTTTAATTGTTTTCATTCACCTTCCTGAAGCATACATAAAATGAACTCTTTCCAACTTAATTTCTCGCTGAGATATCCATGAAAAAAGAGAGGCATTTTTTCAATGCGATTTTTTTAGTGGAATAGCAATTCTAACCAGTACTGTAGTGTCCATTGTAAAATGTTCACAATCGCCCCGCTTCCGTCGCGAGAAATTCGACAGTATTCGACTCTGGTTTTAAACCGCAGATTAACTAATAATTATCACAATCAGTCTATCAGTTCGTCAGCGAGTCAGTTGCAATGCGGATCCCCGCAATGTGAACTTATTGGAGAAAGATGGTTGTTTCCAGCTCTTTCCGAGTAGGAGAGAGTCTATTCACGCCCTTTCCGGGACATATATCATGGACGTCCCAATCCCTATCGGGCATTTCATTTCATTTTGGGTTGAGTATTGAGCTCGGGCATATTTTGCCGTATTTAAAGTTTCTAGTCCGGCAAATTTTTGTGTCAATGAGGAACTTTCTGTACTGATAATATTTTTTGCTAATTTCGAAAAATAGTACAATGTTCTGCTATTTTATCATAAAATGAGGAATATCGAGTTATAAATACACACAAAGTGTCATATAATCAAGAACATTGAACACTAAATAATTGCTCATCGCATTTTCTGCTGTATTTTAATTATGTACTCCGGCATTTTTTGCCGTATTTTAATTTTGTAGTCCGGCATTTTTTGTCGGATTTAAACTTTCTAGTATGGCAAATTTTGCCGGACTTGAATTTTCTAGTACGGAAAATGTTGACATCAACGAAATTTCTTTTCGCATTTCAACTTGTTAGTTTTGTCTTTTTTGGTTGCAATCAATTCTTTGTTCAAAATTGGGCGCTTTTGTATCAAAATGTATCTTCTTTGGTAAGAAATGTCACTTTTGAGGTTGAAAATTCAACTATTTTCGTATAAAATGAATCAGATTTGGGTTCAGATTTGCGATATTGGGTCAAGTATTTTGTTGAAAATTCGTCTTCCTTGATGGAATTCAACTGTGATTGATTTCAAATTAAAATATTTCATACTTGAATTAAAATAAACGATTAAATTTTTCGCTGAGAATTAATCTGTTTTGCTTGAAAATGTAATTACTTGGTTGAGAAATCATTCGTTCCTTTACAGTTTCCAGTATATTGGCACAAAGTTCAACTATTTGCTTCAACAGTATTAATTTTGTGGAAAAATCATATTGTTAGTTGGATCATGCAACTGCTTTGAAGGAAGTTAGTCTTTTTCCCTTGAAAATTCAACAATTTAGTAGAAATTTAGTACAGTTCAATTTTCTAACAAAATATTTGCATTTTCTGTTCAAACAAGCAACCGATTTGAAGCAAAACAGTTCCATTTTCAACAAAAGATATGAATTTTCAACCAAAGTTATGAACCTTGAAACAACATAACTGAAATTAAATTTTAAACCAGAAAAGATGAATTTTCAACCAAAAAAAGCTGAATTCTCAGTGAAATTCGATTAATTTTTCACCAAAATGGTGGAATTTTCAAACTGCAAGAAATGCGATTTTTTTATCAAAGAGATAAATTTTGAAAAGAACAAGTCGAATTTTTAACCAAGAATCCAAACAAATGTCGACTAAATTCTTGAATTTAGTAGGCAAGAAGACGAGATCTCTTAAAAGTAGTTGCATGGTCAAACTAACAATATGATTTTTCAACAAAAGAATTACTTTTCAAACAAAATAGTTTACCTTTCTACCAATATAGTGAGTAGTAGGGCTATGCTGGTGCTGGTTCACTTACCAAGAGATGGCGCCACCGTCGCAAGTTACCGACAACAACAGATGGCGCCACTGACAAAGAAAAAGTTCTGTTACGTGCTAAGTTACCGATAGTCGGTAAAACAGTGAAGTCGGTAATGCAGATTACTGCCGTGATATCATTGTACCACCAGTTGGTAAGGCAGAGAGGTAGGTAATTTCAAGGTTCTGTTCCATGCTAAGTAGGTAAAACAGTGAGGTTCGTAATGGAGATTCCCGCTAATTTAACGTTATAAGGTTCTGTTCTGTGCTAAGTGACCATCGATCAGTAAAACAGTTTAGTACCATCAGTCGGTCAAACAGGAAAGTCGGTAATTTTTTATATCGTTATTTTACCATCGGTCGGTAAGATAGGGAACAATGTTCCTATCAGTCGGTAAAACAAGGAGGTCTGTAGTTTTTATATAATCATTTTACTATTTGTCGGTAAGGTAGGGCACAATGCTACAATCCGTTGGTTCAACGGGGAAGTCGGTAATTTTTTGTATTGTCGTTTTTCTATATGTCGGTAAGGTAGGGAACAATGTTAACATCCGCCAGTAAAACAGGGAGGTCGGTAATTTTTTACATTAGCATTTGTCTATATGTCAGTAAGGTAGGGAACAATGTTACCATCAGTCAGTAAAACAGAGAGTTCGGTAACCTTTTGTATTGTGCAAGGTTCTGTTCCAAGCTAAGTTTATGGTTCTATTCCAGGCTGAGTTACCAACATCAGGTAATTACCATCGGTCGTTAATAGTACAAATCCCCAGCTATAGATGGAGGCCTTGTTGCTACATCAGGAGCCTACCTTACCAATCGCGTGTAAATAACTGATGACGTCACTCAGTACTTTTATCCAACACTCATATCTGGCAGGATCGCCAATGTTACGCCGAAAAATGCTCGTGTATGTTTTTAAAAAGTAACCGAATTGTTTATTAGACAATCCGGTATTTCTTTATTACTTTAATATTAGATAAAAGCTTACAATCGCAGAGTAAGATTGGAACTGACGAAGGGCCACACTCCCGGTCCTACTTATACTCTAGCATTAGTATGTGGGCTTACCTAAAATGGAAAGGCAAAGTAGATGTGGGACAATATTATAGGTCAAAGTCCAAATGCGTAACATCAGAATCATCCACAAAAAAAATTCATCTGTTTTAGTAGAAGTTTGTTCTTACATGGATTCAAATGCAACTGTTTGGTTGAAGGCTAATCTTATTTGCTTGAGGATTCAACTATTTTCGATGGAAAATTTGTGTTGAACCACTTTGCTAAGAAATCATTTTTGTTAAGTATGTATTTTGGTTGAAAGTTTACCTATTATCTTGAAATTTGCAACTTAAATAGGCGCCAATAATATATTTTCAATGTACGATGGAAGACCTCTTACCTTAAGTCGCTTCCTCAGGCTTGAATTTTAGCCCATGTATTACATAACAGCAGTTTCCACCTACACGGATGAATGGTTTGATGTAATATTTTCACCACATAATCTCAATGGCATAATACAGAAAAGGAAAGCCTTCGTTTTTTGAAACATGGTCTTGTTTTTGTTATTTTTTAATTAATCGAAAATGTGCTTCATTTATGCGCCTGGAAAGGAGCAATCCCACACCGGCAAAGTACCCACGATGAACCGAAAAGAGGCGCTCCCAATTTGAAGAGCACAGCCGGATGGAGTGTGAAATTTCTCGACGACACTTTACCCTGGGCGGTCCGTCGTAATTCAACCGACCTTCCTATTGTTAGAGCGTTACATAATTCAATACTGCTGAACAAAATTTTTAAATAACCAAATATTTAGAAATTGAATTTCAATATGCTGCATTAGATTTCTTACATAATGACGAGACGATTAAAAAAAGATAGAAAAAAATCGGTTAACCCGTTCAGTTTCTGTTGAGAGGTTTGGTAATTTTGTATTTTATTTAAGATTACCTTCGATATTGAGAACATTGACCCATTTTCCTATTTTTTTTCATTTTTTGTCTTCAAATTATATAATTTTCAAATTTTATCAGCTAATAAAAATTCCATCGATCCATGTTTTGCGCCATTTTAGAGATTGCAGCAGTATTCATTGTCTTTATCGACAGACAAAAGCGGAATCGATGAGATCGGATAATTGAACATCGGAGTAATTAATTAATTGCTCAATAGATGGAGGTTTGTAATGTGCTAAATTATCGAATATACTTTTTCGACATATTTTGGTATAATTCGACCCCAGCAGCTCGAAAATAAAGTTTTTAAACAATGTCCGTGTGTGCGTGTGCGTAACTTTTTCCTCTTCGCCATATCGCGAAAAGGAAAAGAGCTGTGATCATGAAATTTGTGGTTGAATATTCTTCTCTTTCCATATTTAAGATAATAATAAAATAGATCAAAATTAGAGTATTTTTTTTAATTTTAAATTAAAATTGAAAATTATTTTACCTTTTTCGTTGAAAGTTTCTTAAAAATTAGTCTTTTTTGGCAGAGAATTAATCTTCTCGCTTCAAATTAAATCTTTTTTGGTTGAAAATGCAACTATTTGGTTAAAAATTAATCTTTTTATTTAATAAATCAAGTATTTCGTTAAAAATGCGTCTATTTGGCTGACTTACACTATTTTTTATTTTGGATTAACATCTTTTTTGTTTGAAACATGAAACATGTTTCGTTGAGAAGTCATGAGCTCTTTTGGTTCAAAATTAAACTATACTTTTTAAGTTATAGTGCCCGATTCTGATCAAATCGATCCGATACTCCAACCTGAAATTTTCTATATCTTATTTTATTGCAAATATGTACCAACTATGCTAACTTTTCTGACATTCCCACCTATCCTATCATAACCATGACGTCATGCTAGAATACTAAATTGTAATAGAGGTATGAAACATAAATACACTGTGATTGTACAGATCATGGCCAATATTAAATGCCATAATATTAATGTCAGTAATCAATTCATGTTACAACATAAAAGAAAAAGAAAAATTCAATAATTATGTGGTTCAATATTGTGAACCAATCAATCAGTTTAGAACGTAAAAATTAATAAACAAATATTTTCATTGAAACATACAAATGAATTTGCCTTTATATTTCCATGATAATTATAATTATAATTACCGTCTTAAAGTAATTTCAGAATAAATTAAAACATATTTACATGTAATTGTGAGAATGAAATTGAGATACTCATTCCAAAATAGCACGAAAATTGAAAAAAAATTATATAGTTGCAACAGAGATATGTTAAACATAAATAAACTGTTATTATACGAATTATAGCCTAAATTCTACTACATAAGCTTGAAATAAATAATTCTTTCACGTTTCTTAATACAGAAAAATTACAATTCAATCTTTATGTAATTTAATATTGTAAAACCAATAATCATCAAATAATTAATTAGTTTCCAACATAAAAAGAGATAAAGAAATATTCCCATTGAAACATTTAAATAATGTTTATTTTATATATTTTCCAAAAATCCTCATTGTCAGTTTACAAAATAAAAAGCCTTAAGCAATTATTTTCATTGGAGAATTAAAATAATTTTCACTATATATTTTTTTCAAAACTTGAAATTTCATTTCTGAAAATTTTAATCATTAATAACCTTTTATAATAATTTTCTGAACAAAATAAAACACATGATCATGGTACATATAATTTTGAAAATTTAATTCAGATACTCATTTAACATCATAAATATTATAAAAAAATTCATCATTGTAATGGAGATAGGTTGAAAAAAATGAACTTTCATTATACGTATTATATCCAATATTCAATCACATCACTTTGAAGTAAATAATTCATTTATGTTGCTTGATAGAGAAAAATTGAAATGAAATATTTATGTTATTTAATTTTGGGAAAAAAATAATCAGCCAATAATTAATCGATCATTTCATTACACAAAAAGCATTGAAGAATTATTTTCATTCATTCAGATACTTATTTCACAACATCGCAAAAATTTTAAAAATAATAATATAATTGGAATAGAGGTATTTTAAACATTAACAAACGTTTATTATACAAATTATACTCAATATTCAATTGCATAACCTTGAAGCAAATAATTAGTTCATGTTACCCAATTAAAATCAATTAAAATTCAATCATCATGTAATTTAAAATTGTGGAAAAAAAATAATCAGCTAATAATTAATTTATCCGTATATAACATAAAAAACATTGAACTATGATTTTCATTCAAACATTAAAGTAATTTTTATTCTACAATTTAAAAAAAATTTAATATCATTTCTGATAATTTAATATATTAGTAACCTTCCATACTAATTTCAGAAAAACCAAAAACATATTCACATATAATTTTGAAAATTAAATGCAGACACTCGTTTCGCAATATCATAATCGTTTTAAAAATAATGTACACAATAACTCCAATATAAGGCCAGCTTCGGGGGCTGTCTCGCAGTGGCCGTGGCACTAAATTCGTCGTTGAACGAATGGTGCGTGGTGGCGACGCATTGTTGACACTGCTTCTGCGCTGAAAAAAACTGCGTGGGCCAGCAGTTCTAGTAATTTCATAAAAATAATATTTAAAATATTTATAAACTAACTTTTAAAATGTTGGTATGCTCCATTCCACCAGGTTTGAATAATTTTGAGTGTTCACAATGTATTATACGTATATATGAAGGACCAGCCTCGTATAAACCCTCACGTGAGGACAAAAACGTGCACAGTTGGGCAAGTGACATCTGTGCACGTGCACAGTTAGGCAAGTTCCACCTGTGCACGTGCACAGTTAGGCAAGTTCCATATGTGCACGTGCACAGTTAGGCAAGTTCCATCTGTGCACGTGTACAGTTGGACAAGTACCATCTGTCCACGTGCACAGTTGGGCAAAGGACATCTGTGCACGTGCACAGTTGGGAAAGTGACAACTGTGCACGTGCACAGTTGGACAAGTGATATCTGTGCACTTGCACAGTTGGGCAAGTGACATGTGTGCACGTGCACAGATTGCACGTGCTCAGTTGGTACGTGCACAGTTGTCCGCCTGACCAAAGACATGTACAGTTGTCCGTCTGGCCATCGACGTGCAAAGTTGGGCACGTGCAAAGTGGCTACGTGCAAAGTTGACCCCACCCCGTCTGCGAAATAACCAGTATAGAATAAAGCGCTGATTATAAATCAACCTATTCACAGGCAGACTCAAGTCAACTTGACAATCTGGCTGAGAGAATAGGAAAGCTATGATCTCGTTCTTGATTTGTGACTAGTTTCACAAATTTGCTTTGCGAAAGCTTATAAAAGCATTTATTCGTTGGTGAAATTATTATATTGTGTTCTATTGTGTGAATAGGGAAATTCTATAAGAGCGATTCATTTCTGAGCAGAGCAGGGTCCACCTCGTGTACTGGTCCGCGAAATAATCTCTAGAGAAGATAACGCTGATTATTAATCTACTTATTCACAGGCATACTCAAGTCAACTTGACAATCTGGCTGAGAGTATGAGAATTTAATAATCACGTTTTGAATTTAGAAATAATTTAACCTTTTTGAATTGGGAAAGCTTCGATTAGCTACCACTGTGTTTCAGCAAAGAGAGATTATCTCCTTTTTATAAAAATCATGAGAAGTGTGAATACTTTTCTTACAGCAATACGTCTTTGCTAATTTATATTGTGAATATATGTCAGGTAGACAACAGGTCATAAATCACTAAGAGGAGAGCGGAGTCTACTCCCTACTCTTGTCCAGGTAGTGTTTTCAGACTTACGAGAAAAGGGCCAACTAGACTAGAGGCAAGCTCGTGCTAAATTCCTGTATTGAAGGAATGTAAAGTAGACTTTTGAGTCATTCTTGCGTATTAACGCCATATAAATAGAAACGTTAGTTCTAAAACGAACCTACGTTGCTTTTTGCCCATTAGAAATTTATAGGATATTATGCTTGGAATGTAAATTTTACTTCGATAAAGACTAAACTTTAATTATTTGGTATGATTCCTTATATTGTTACCCTCGCGTGGGATTTATTTGAATTTTGATTTTCTATCGTATTGTGTAGTTCTCTGGAAATAAGATGTATACAGATTAATTAGAAAGCTAGCGGTCTCAGCCAGAGCTGAGTGTTTCTACCTGCGTGTGCGATCACCAGCACAAGAGGGTGTTAATTATTTCTAATGTTAATAAGGGATACAGGGAAGTTTATTGTATTTTCAGCTAGAATAAGCCATTTTGAATAAATGTATTCATTTTGTGATAAATCCAGCTTTAATCTTATTTTCGTGCGATTGCTTTTCTTTATTTAAACAATGTATTCATATATAATTGGTCCATGACGTCATATCGCCCGTTATAGTTAACCTTACTTAAGTCGAGGGTTACAATATATATATATATATATATAGGGCAACGGGTGCCGAGGAAATATTTGGCGCAGATTGCTGTTGTACAGGACAAGTAGTTTGCGCATTTGTCCCTGTTGGAAACAGGATGGATGGGCCTGGGATTTGAAAATCCTGAACAGCTCGTGAGCTGGAAACGGCTGCTGGAAACGATTCAGCCGGTATCTGGCTCGAAGAATTTTGGTTTGAGGCCATGATTGCTGCTGAGATTGTGACAGAGGAATTGTTGGACGCCACCGGGTATTAAGACCCACTCCCGGAAGTTAAAAGTTTCTGCGTATTTACTCCCCGTGTTGATGGTCTACCATGTTTATTAGGACTCACGCCTCCTACTGGGATTCTGCTGGGTGCAGCTACTTTAGTGCGTATCGTTTTGGTAGATGTTAAGCGATATGCTGGAACATGTAGGCTAGCTCTTTTTGGTAGAGTTGGAGACATGTCGGTAGGGGACGGTCCTCACATCCGTCAAGACTAAATTTAGCCCCACGTTCGGGGCGCCAATTTGTTAGACCCTGTTATAATAATAACGGTCGTAAGGCTGTGTGCGTTGAGGACTGCAGTGGGAGGCAGTGTAAAAAATAGGTAGATTGGGGAGAATTGAAGAATAATTATTCAGACAGGTCAGCGTGTGTGGCGACAGCCTGGTGACTCGCGATCTGCGGGGTCTACCGGGAGAGAGTCAAAGTAGAGTGTGATCATGAAGTTGCGCTCCTCGCACTAACGAAGAAGGACACGAACAGGTCTGTCGGGTCCCCGTTCCGCAACGATGGTAGAGTGCTCGTGGAGGCGCCTTTCGGGTAAGAGGTCTATACGAGGGTCCTGGGCGAGCCAGCGACGTGGTCGAATGGCCCGGAGAAAAGGGGGTCGGCCCCGAGAGATGGGTTACTTAGCTGGCGAGAGGGAGCGGTTAGCTCGAAAGAGCAGCTGGTTGCTTGGTGAAGGAGATCGAGTTCCCCGTAGGAGTGAAGTCAGCGGCGAGAAATCCAACGAAATGTCCAAATATGCCGACTCCCTGGTAGGCGTCCGATCCACATGGAGTTCCGCGGGTTCTGCAAGCGGCTCGTCACGTACGGTCTGATATCCGAGGTGCGCGGGGTTGAAGTTCGCGACTTCGGCGCGGCCGCCAGCCTCTAACCGTTTCGCGTACGCCCGGCGTTGACGATTTTCTGGCCTCTTTCGTCCCATGACCTGTGGAATGTCATTGTGGAAGAATTAGAGTGCGAAGGATAAAGATAATCAGCGAGTTTTTGCGAGGTGAGCGTGGTTCTACACTCTCTACGCTGGTCCTAACAACGGGTATACTGCCGGACCGCGGCGTTCAAGCGTGAATTAGTGCGAAGACCCGTTAGGGAGGGGGGGGGCATACAGGATATATGGAGAAGGCAGATCAAAAACACATTAGAAATAAGGAAAAAACAAACACATCGTGAATGGGGTGAAATCACAAAAGACCCAAAATGAAAAATGATACAATATATTCAGATGGGGGGGGGGGCAAACGGAAGGGAGAGTCGGGAAGTAGAGAGAGGAGGATGTGGTGCCCTTTCAGATCTGACGCTAGTTTCAATGACCAGAGTCGCCAACGAACAGTGAAGTTTGAGGGTGAGGTGGGGGCAGTCAGCATATGAAATAAGGAACAGAGTGAATCACGAATATATCGAAAATTATTAATTCACAAATATATAATAAACGAGGCGAGAGCACAAGAAACAAGCAATGAACAATAATATGAAACATGGGGGGGGAGTATGAATGTGAAATGAGGGAAAAACAAATCACGACTACCTCGGAAATAAATAACTCACAATTATGTCAGAAACCAGGTGAAAGCACAAGAAACACAGCTTGAAATCTTTGAATCGATTTATCTCAAAACACGATTTTCCGAGTTAGGTTGTTTTTTCACCCAACGCTTCATATAGGATTCGTAAAAAACCACTGTAGCCAGTGAGCGTCGTCTAAGCGTGTACAAATATATACATTAAGAACTGTTTGTAGTCCGTGTGATAGTGTGCGTTCATACACTTCCAACCGTCCTTCTTTCTGCCATGCACCAGCGTGACACACAACATCACATGACCCCCATTTTTCGTATAGTGGTTTAGAAAGATTGCAAAGCGTTTGTTTAGCTTTTTTCAAAACTCTGTACGAATTTTCGTTATGCGAATCCATTACAAAAGTCAATACAGCGACATAGAAATAATGTAATTTTTGGTATGTAAGAATCTAATATTCTTACGATTTATTCCAATCAGAGACATTAGTCTGCATTTTCATAGTCACTATTCGACTTTTTCTAACCGTATCTTGGTTATCCCTAAATTCTTATATTTTATTTCAATTATGGATATGCGATAAAAGAAATATAAATACCACAAGTCTCTCCGTGTATTATTTGCATCTCAATCATCCAAATGTTTAGGATTGCAATACCCGAATTTAAAAAAAAATTTTATATCAATAAATTAATCATAAAAAACATTTTAAACTTGGGCAAAAACTTACTTGCATTTACACTCTTAAAAGATGAAAGAATTATTGAGATAGATTCGAAAATACTTTTTAAAAATTTTTATTAAAAAAATGGTTATTTTAAATGAAATTTTTTATAAGAAATAGTAATTTTAACAACAATTCACGAAAAGTATTTTAGATTCTATATCAGAATAATAAATTTTGTTGAATGAATAAGAAAATTGTTTAAACAATTGTTGTCTATCTTTTTGAAAAAAACTCAGATATTCGTAATATCTCGGGCACCTCTCAGTGCTTCAGAAGTATTAGTGGTGACTCGATTAACTTCTAAACTACTTTTTATTTATTTATTAAAATCATAAATGTAAAGATGGCTTTTATGTACATGTTTTTGGAATGAAAAGAAACACATTTTATTATATTATGAGACATATTTTTATATTTTATTTCAATATTTTTATCAATATTTTATATACAGAAATACGAACTTGAATATAAAATCTGCTTACATCCAGTTTTTTATAATGTAATAATAGCCATCTCCTAATTTATTTCGAATAAAAATAAGTTTATTATAAGTAATATCGCGAAGATTAAGAACGACGTAGGAATACTTAATACCACTAAAAATTGTGAAGCCTGTCAATGTTCGTTTAAGAAACAATCGTGCAACTTTGTTGACGGAATTTGATATCTAGCAGAATAAGGTAGCAAGTGAATAAAATTTTTCACATCATCTAAATCTTGGAGATTTAAATCCTTTATGCGACCAGTTATGAAAATAAATGATAGATTTTTAATTCAAAGGGAAGCATACCTTTTTTATCGTAAATAATCATTTTAAATCATTCTTAATATCTGTATGCATTTTACAATTACTTTTTGTTGTAAAAAATGTATTTGCACGTTTAATCATTTTAGATAAGCAAGCGAACGGTAACAAAACTGATTGCTGACGTGACGCATGCGCAGTGCGAAAAGAGCCGAGTTTTGAGAGCACTGAGTCTTTATCCAGTGTCTACTACACGGAGAAAAATGAAAGTTCAGTTGGGTCACCTAGATGTGCAGACTATATTGCAGGGTCAACTATAGGACAGCCCTTGAAGATGGCTAAAGCGACTATCTCTAGAAAGTTCAAACAAGAGGTTCAAATCGATCATCTGAGAGTGTCGACTTGGTGTCATCTCGAACGGTCGACTCAAGCGTCATTCTAGACCTCGAGAGGTTTGTTTATGGCAACAGGCCATCCCTCTCGAGGATCCTGTCAAATGAAAATTTATAAATGGCGTCTGTGCTCGACCAAGTATGAGTTATTGGTGAATTTTAAGTTAACTTGTTGATTGGGCGGTAATATTCAATTTATTTGGGCGTGGTATAGAATACCACGACAAACAATGTTTATATAAAGTTTCTGGAAGGTGTTTGATTCTACATAATGTAATAAAACAAAACTTTAAAAATTAATTTTGAATTGCACGCCCATAAGTTTGTTTTATAGGGTCCCAAAAAAAACCCCATAAGTAAATAATTCGGTTTGGCGAGTTTTTGGTACAAATTATTATTTTTTTGCGGTTAGTTTTAATGAAAATTGTTTCTTATATGTAAAGTATTAGTTTTATTTTGCTAATTAGATGTTGAAATAAGTTCTTTAAATAATTGATGATTGTTTATAGCAATTTTCTGTTAGAATAGAGTTAGAAAGTTGCGGTTTTCTCTGAAGTTTTTCACTTTTTGTACATTTTTCATTTGAGTCAAGTAATTAATTCAAATAAAGAAACATATTTGTTTGAATAATTTATTATTATTTTTAATAATATTCTCTTTGAATAATGCTAGAAATATGCGGGTTTTTTCTGAGATTTTTAACTTTTTTTTACTTTTCACTTAGGTAAAGGTAATAATTAATGTAATTCAATCAACATAATTTTTCAACAAAATTATTATTATTTATAACTGTTTATAATGTTGGATGTTAATTTTGGCTTTAGGGTCAGAATAAATAATTCAGTCAATAAACCAAATTTGAAATAATTTTCTTATTTAAACAACATTCTTACACTGCGTCCCTGATAAACAATTTTTGTAACTGTCTTTTCCAGAATAAATATTAACCACTGATGAGGGCCACCATTGTGCTCCGAAACGTTTGGTTCAATTAAAAATTGACTGCATTATTTATTCTGACCCTAAAGCCAAAATTAACATCCAACATTATCAACAATTATTTTCATGGAGGGTCAGTATAATCTCCCCACTGTGTATCAATATGAATATCAGATACATTTTTTTCGCATCCAGACGTAGCTACTAGTTCGTGTTTTTTTATGGGCATATTTTTTCCGTGAATAAAGTGACGCTACACGTATTCTTGTAACGATAATGCACACGCAACAAGCATTTCATCTATGTTTTGGCGCCAGTTTTGATAGGTTTAGTTTAGAGTGTGCATATAATGAAGCTTACTTGAAAATATTACATGGTGTCTACTCAAATCCTAGAAACAAAATTCCCTGACAATTCCAGGTTTTTTCCAAGTATCTGATGATTTTTCCAGGTCAGAAATTATATTAGAAAAGATACTCTTTAATATCTCATCACTTTCGAATAGTTGAATGAGAATTGCCATTTCCTGAATTCGTTTCTCAAGTCCAGGAATTGAAATCATAATTAAAACAAAGCATTATCTACAGTTTCCTTAGTTTTTTTTTTATTTTTATTTGAAAAGCAATCTGCTCCCTTATTTTCACACCCAAATGACACATACATAACTGAAATTCCGAAAATAATGCTTCAAACTAACCCCTCAACACTGCTTTCTCAAGGTATTTGCAAAGTTGACGGCAAATTTGCTTGTCCGTGCAAACTATTATACGTATATTTAAAGGAACCACCAAAGAAACCCCCGTGCAGAAAGTGCCCTATTTAGCCCCAATTAAAGTTCTTTTTTGACAAGGCCCTCCCCTAGTAAAAATACCTATTAGAAACCAAATAGAAACCTAATAGGATGTGGCTTCTGTCAGGTCCTATTACTTTCGAAAGTGGGTTTTGTTTCTGCCATTGGCAACGATATAAGCTGTACTTAAAACAATTCGGTTATGAAGACACTGGAGATTCAGAAGTCCGCGTCAGCCTTGACGGCGTGATATGTATGATCGCGGAACTGACGAATAGATATGCAAGCTTTTATGCATATGCAGTATCTTACGTGTGGTGTCATCAAGCGTCCTAAGTTCGTTTTTCGTCAATTGAACCACCCAAAACGAGTATAGTAGAACTGGGACGGTAAGCATGCTAGTCGCAGATACTTCGTCCAACGCCGACAGATTTGAAGACCAAGTCTATGGCAGAAGAGCCTTGCATCTCCTTCGGAGAAACTCCTTTACTGATGTTACGTCCTGATTGCGGCTTTGAGGTACGCCCAGATGCATAGAGGCATAGACCTTCAGATCATCCATATAAAATACGTGAGTGACCTTATGCTGGCGCTGGTTAGTGTCGCCACAGAGGTATCCAGAAGAATTTTGTAGTACGAGAGATAGAGGCAGAAGTGTGATGCAAAAAAGTAAAGGGCTCATGGTATCGCCCTGGAAGACACCTCTCTGAAAGGTGACATTGTTCGTTGTCACACGATAATTTCCAGATGAGATAGTAAACCTAGTTTTCCAAAGAGGTTCAATCTCTATGCATCTCACTGTGTGGATCTACCTTCAAGCTTTTCAACAGACAGATGATAAGTCTATGAGAGGTTGAATCAAAAGCTTTCCGTTAGTCAATCCAGGTCATTGACAGGTTGAGTTGATGGGCTGCAGCGTCTTTATAGACACACCTCTCAATTAGCAGGTTCTCTCGACAGTCTGCTACACCTTTTTTCAAGCAACGTTGTTCGTACATCTCACGTCACACAGGCTCAATTCGCCGGAAAATTCTATTGTTTAGAGCAGCTGTAAAGATCTTATACAGTGTGTTGAAACAAGTTATTGGCCTGTATTTCTCTGGGTTGGACAAGTTGCCTTTTTTCAGTACGAGTATAGTGTGTCTTAACACCAGCCACTGCGAAATGGGCGTCTCCGACTTTAAATATGAGGTGAATATGCGGGCTAAATGTTGGTGTGCAGAAGTAAACTTCTTCCACCAGATGTTCTTGATACAATCTGTTCCAGCACCGGAGAAGTTCTTCGTGCCTCTAAGTGTTTTTATCACCACTTCGGCAGTGATTGATGGACATTCCTCCTCAGATTTTATGAGGTTGTCGCCATATTCCTTCAAGCGGATGATATTTTTAGTATCTTCTTTCAACTTTAGTGTTTCCGAGATCTTGTATACCTCTCTCCAAAAGTCTCTACCTCGTTGGGCTTGGGTAGATTTTTGGCGGAAACAGGGTGTTCACTGAAGAGGCGAGATGGGTCAGCGAAAAACTTTTGATTCACCCTGATCCATCTCTCCCTTTTCTGTACTCTACCCTTGCGTCAGATAACAGCCGTATTTCGTCAACAATATGCTGCTTGATTATCAGCAGCTTTGACTTGTTCAGTGTGTGATTCAAGATATTCAGTTCTTGGGCGGACTCTCGAACCCTTTCCGTGAACGGTCTACCAGACGTTATATAGTCAACCACACATTGAACACGGGACGCATTCTGTCTTGCCCAACCATTCTTCTTGTTCAGTTGATGCAAGCGACTTTTGGTCTCTTGATCCGTCTTCGGTTTGAGCCTTCGATTTGAATCAGGCAAAGCTCTCGTAGCACCATAGACTGAGCAATCGATGGTCTAGAGACCGGACTCTGGCGAGACTTCTTCACGAAGGGAGGCATCTATTTCAGCCAGATCTTGGGGCTTAGGAGGAACTTGCATGTTGATGTTCCTTCTTGTCCTGAAATCGTGATCATCTCTTTTTTGAGTTTTGAGTACCGCATATACTGTCTATAATATGATATCCATATCATAAACTGACATCGAATTTGACCTATCACTTACGGCTTACGCGATATTTATTGATAATAATAACAATAATGGTAATTTTTGTTAGGAACGTTCAAGTGGAACGTTCCCAACCGGCGGACATTTTACACCTCCTGGGAACGTTCCGTGCTATTAGGGCTATGTCTCTTTATCTAAATATTTTAAAACCCGGTGAAACAGAGGTATATTCACGGGTCACCGTCTCTGCTAAAGTATCATTATTGAGCCGCTGATAATAAAAAGTGGAAATATTTCGTAGGTGAGTAAAACGCAGCTATAGAAAAGTGCCTAAAAAATTTGATATAATTTCACGTCTGTAAAAAGCAGTAATAGAACATTGTCAGTAAAAAAGTAGAAAACGGTACTTGGGCAATAAGAAACAGAAATAGAAAAACTCGGCAGTAAAAAGTGGACACGCGCGTGTATCATTATTGCGTCCACTTTTTACTGCCGAGTTTTTCTATTTCTGTTTCTTATGGCCCAAGTACCGTTTTCTACTTTTTACTGTCAATGTTCTATTACTGCTTTTTACAGACGTGAAATTATATCAATTTTTATAGGCACTTTTCTATAGCTGCGTTTTACTCACCTACGAGATATTTGGCAATGCGAGAAAGTAGGGACATGCGTGCGAGGCGAAGAGAGGAAGGCAAGGCGGTAAGAGCGGGTGGCATTAGAGATAAGATGTGGATGGATGTTAGTTTTTAACAACATTCTGTAAAAAATCGAAGTGTAAGCAAGTCAATTTTTTAAGGCCAGCAGGCCGAAAAATAAACGTTAATCCATCTATCTATAGGTTGACAAAGAGATTGGGATACTAGGGTGGTCCAAATTTATACCTGTAAAAACTCGACTTTCGTAATTTGTGATAACCCCCCCCTATTTTGTTCCTTTTCCGGAAAAAGAAATTCTGTAATTTTTTTGTCTTCTTTCAACGTTAACCCGTGCCCCGGGCTTTTGAAATTAACATGGGGTTTTAAATGGGAAAAGCTCGATTTAAAAAAAAATGGGAATAAGCAGTACTTCTTACAAAGTTTTTGTGAATTAATGTATTGTCACCTCTTAAGGAGTATTTAAGGAATAATTTTCACCCAATAGCTTTTCATTTTGACACACGCAAATCCATTTAATTGTGACCGGAAAATGCCCTGAAAATGTAAAATAGCAGTTTTCTATCAAATTCATGCAAAAGGCGGTATTTTTTACAGTTTTTTCAACATTAATTATTTTTATTCGACAAGTGACGAGTTTTTAGGTATATTTGAAATAATTTTAATTGTGTAAACAATTATTTTCCCCTGTAAATCGTGAAAAGTTATTGTCTTTCGGGATAAATTATACAAAGTTGATGAATGTCAAGAGTAGTAGGTCCTGTTTAACATATTTTCTAATTATTTAAACAATTTTTATTTGTTTAAACAATTTTTTCTTTCAAAAATCATAAAAAGTTATTATTTTCTGGAAATAATTAAACAATTAAAGAATGTTGAGAGCAATATATTTTTAAAGGATACTTAGTCATTATTTAAATAATTTCTATTTGCTTAAATGATTTTCCCTCTGTAAAGCGAGAAACGTTATTCTTTTCTGCAATTAATGACACAATTAACGAATGTTAAAAGTAATATTTTTTCGATTAAGATATTTTGCAATTGAACAGAAGAAGAAAAGAAATTACAAAACGACTTTCAAGGCACCATGAAAATAATATTTAAAGAGATGAACAAAAGTAAAAGTACAGAGTTTGTCAGCATGAGAAACAGCAAAGGTGAAGTATACTAAAATTACAAAGTGTAATGAATTTAGTAAACATATAAGAAATTTAATATGCCCATGTATACTAAAATTGAAATATTTCTAACAGTGTATTCCGTTGTAAAAAAGCTTCTGGAAATTTTAAATTCAAAGCTCCTGTTGCAGCTCATCATGCTAGATGGATGGGAAAAGCAATCTAAATTATAAAAATCTTTTTACTTTGCGGAGAGTTTACTCTCACTAAGAGTGAATTAAATGGACTTCGAGTAGTTTGTATTTTCGTTGTACTTTTATACCAAAGATCGTGGTTCACAGCACACAAACCTGAAGTAGCTCCAAACAACGATCTTATGTTTCTAAACCAGCTCATCGATTGTCGTGCTTTAGACGAAAAAGTTTGCAATGTTGCAGTAAGAAAGTTTGCAGGCCATCTTTGGTATCTGAGCGAAGAACTAGTAGGCTTATCCTTTTTTGATAAAAATGTCTCGCTAGAATGTAAACGGAAAATGGTACTAGCTATTAAGGAGCGTGAGGGAACGGAATCGCCGTCAAAGCGTTTACAACTGTGCTTAAATAATCCTCAAGATATCAAGGAATTAACCCCAGATCAATTTGTAACTGTGCAAAGACCGAGATTATTCGAGAAACTGTGTATTTCTGCAGAATTTGAAAGTTTTGATCCCGAAACATGGGAAACGAGGGAAGATTACGAAGTTGCTTCTTATGTGATACGCGGTTTGCCAGTTACAAATGATAATGCGGAACGCGGAGTAGTTTTAATATCACAATACAGTCAACGTCTTACTCAGAATGAAGAACAACTGCAGTATTTATTGAGGAACGCTAATGCTCATCGAAGTTATGTACCTGGGTGTGACAAAAATTCACTTAAAAAATGTGTCGAAGATTATTTGTGTCATCCGTAAAGACATGAGTTATTAACTATTACAGACGACCATAACAAAAAATGGTTATCTGTACCCGGACCAAGAGTGTTTATTTCTTGTAGATATATATTTTTGGAAGACAAAAAAGAAATTGTAAATAATTCTCTAATAATAACGGCAACTGTTCTTAACGTTTGAACTAAATGCCTAATTTAGAAAAAATGAAAATGTCGAAATAACTACTTTCATTTGATGATAAAAATTATTTCTGAATGCTTCTAAACATTATTCATAAAAGTGAAAATTTTAGTTGTGAATGTCTTTTAATATCTCAACACAATTCTGCTCTTTACATTCTGCCACCACACTATAATTCCTAAACTTTTTCACACTTTCAAAGAGATGAATAAAATGAAATTATAGACAAATACTTAGAATATCTTAATTATTATTTAAGCTTTGATTTTCAGGCAATTTTTTTAATTTTTCCGGATTTTTATGAGAAGTAGGAAAACTTTGAAATATTCCGAAAGATTTTTTAAAGTTCTAGATATTAAAAATTTGTTAAAAATAATATGAAAATATTTCAAAAAAATTCTAACAAAATGTAGATTTTTGAAGATTTGTAAAGAAAATATTTGAACCTTTAAGGATTTTGAAACATTTTCGGATCATAAAATTTGTTTATTACGATTCCATGGAAAATTCATTATGACTTTTTATTTTTTATCTTTGCAGGATTATAAAATTTTGGAAAAAAATTAGAATAAGTGTAAAAAATAGTTAGAAGCTTCGAAAGGAAACGACAAGAATTTTGAACTTGAAAAGATCGCAACAAATTTAAAACATTATGTAGATTTTTGAAGATTAAGAAAAAACCAATTTTAAAGCTGCTTAAGAATTTTCAAAGGTTTCGAAAGAATAAGAAATTTGTCTTAAGATTTGTGGAAGAATTTTAAATAATTTTTTAAAAACTTGGAATTTATAAATAAATTTGCAGGGGGCCCCATTTGTATATTTCAGAATTCATAATTGATGGTTTTGAAATGTATTGCTGGGACATGATTAATTTTTTTATTCATAAAGAAAATTGTACACTTGCCAGTTTTTTCATGTTGGAATTATGAATAAAATTTTGTAATATCGTAATTTCTAGTTGGGCGACTTGATAAACTTGTAATTTATAAATAAATTTGCAGAGGGCATAATTTGGAAATTTCAGAATTTGAAATTGATGGTTTTGAAATTTATTGCTGGGTGACATGATAAATTTTGTTATTTATAGAGAAAAGTGGACACGTGCCAGTTTTTCATGTTGGAGTTATGAATGTGGAAAATTTCGTAATATTGTAATATCTAGTTGGCGACTTGATAAACTTGGAATTTATAAATAAATTTGCAGAGGGCCCCATTTGGATGTTTCAGAATTCGAAATTGATGGTTTTGAAATTTATTGCTGAGAGACATGATCAATTTTCTTATTTATAAAGAAAAGTGGACACTTGCCAGTTTTTTCATGTTGGAGTTATGAATCTGGAAAATTTTATAATATCGTAATTTCTAGTTGCGCGACTTGATAAACTTGGAATTCATAAAGAAATATGCAGAGGGCATAATTTGGAAATTTCAGAATTCGAAATTGATGGTTTTGAAATTCATTGCTGCTTGACTTGATACATTTTTTTATTCATAAAGAAAAGTGGAAACTTGCCAGTTATTTCATGTTGCAATTATGAATAAAATTTTGTAATATCGTAATTTTTAGTTGGGCGACTTGATAAACTTTGAATTTATAAAGAAATTTACAGATTGCCCCATTTGGATATTTCAGAATTCAAAATTGATGGTTTTGAAATTTATTTCTGGGCGAATTGGTGAATTTTTTAATTCATAAAGAGAAGTGGACATTTGCCAGTTCTTTCATGTTGGAATCGTCAATGTGGAAAATCTTGTAATATCGTAATTTCTAGTTGGGCGACTTGATAAACTTGGAATTTATAAATAAATTTGCAGGGGGCCCCATTTGTATATTTCAGAATTCATAATTGATGGTTTTGAAATTTATTGCCGGGTGACTTGATGAATTTTGTAATTTATAAAGAAAAGTGGACACTTGCTAGTTTTTTCATGTTGGAATTGTCAATGTGGAAAATTTCGTAATATCGTAATTTCTAGTTGGGATACTTGATAAACTTGGAATTTATAAATAAATTTGCAGAGGGATCCATTTGAATATTTCAGAATTCGAAATTGATGGTTTTGAAATTTATTGCTGGGTGACTTTGCAAATTTTTTCATTCATAAAGAAAAGTGGACCCTTGCCAGTTTTTCCACGTTGGTATTGTAAATGTGGGAAATTTTGTAATATTGTAATTTCTAGTTGGGCGACTTGATAAAATTGAAATTTATCAATAAATTTGCAGAGGGCCACATTTGGATATTTCAGAATTCGAAATTGATGGTTTTGAAATTTATTTCTGGGTGACATGATAATTTTTTTATTCATAAAGAGAAGTGGACATTTGCCAGTTCTTTCATGTTGGAATTGTCAATGTGGAAAATCTTGTAATATCGTAATTTCTAGTTGGGCGACTTGATAAACTTGTAATTTATAAAGAAATATGCAGAGGGCATAATTTGGAAATTTCAGAATTCGAAATTGATGGTTTTGAGATTTATTGCTGGGTGACATGGTAAATTTTTTTATTTATAGAGGAAAGTGGACACTTGCCAGTTTTTTCATGTTGGAGTTATGAAGGTGGAAAATTTTGTAATCTCGTAATTTCTTTTTGGGCGACTTGATAAACTTGGATAACCTCAAATAGCTCTAACTAGTTTGTCCTCATTAGTACTTGATGATTTTTATTTAAAATTACCCATTTCCGTTGAAGAGAATCATCAACAATCTCAAACAACTCTAACCAGCTCATCGCCATCAGTACTTGGTAAGTTTTACTCAAAAGTATCCTTTTCCTTTGAGAAAAATCATCAATAACCTCAAATAACTGTAAGGCGTTTATCTTCATCAGTACTTTATGATTTTTATTTAAAATTACCCATTTCCGTTGAAGAGAATCTTCAACAACCTCAAATAACTCTAACTAACCAGTCTTCATTAGTATTTGATGATATTTATTCAAAGTTACCCGCTTCTGTTGAAGAGAATCATCAGTAACCCCAAATAAATCTAACTAGCCGGTCTGCATGAGTACTCGATTATTTTTGCATTAAGATGTCTATTTTCGTTGAAGAGAAACATCGACAACCTCAAATAACACTAACTAGTTAGTCTTCATCAGAACGTGATGATTTTTATTTAAATGTATCCATTTCCGCTGAGAAGAATCACCAATAACCTCAAATAACTCTAACTAGTTTATCTTGATCAGTGCATGACGATTTTGATTTAAAATTACTCATTTTCGTTGGAGAGAATCATCAGCAACCTCAAATAGCTCTAACTAGTTAGTCTTCATTAGTACTTGATGATTTTTATTTAAAATTGCCCATTTCCGTTGAACAGAATCATCAACAACCTCAAATAACTCTAACTAGTTTATCTTCATCAGTGCATGACGATTTTTATTTAAAATTACCCATTTTTGTTGGAGAGAATCATCAGCAACCTCAAATAGCTCTAACTAGTTAGTCTTCATCACCACTTTATGATTTTCATTTAAAATTACCCACTTCTGTCGAGAAGAATCATCAATAACCTCAAATAGCTCTAACTAGTTTGTCCTCATTAGTACTTGATGATTTTTATTTAAAATTACCCATTTCCGTTGAGAAGAATCATCAATAACCTTAAATAACTATAAGTCGTTTACCTTCATCAGTACTTGATTATTTTTAGTAAGAATTACCGACTTTGTTGGAGAGAATCATCAACAACCTCAAATAACTCTAACCAGCTAGTCTTCATCAGTACTTCATAAGTTTCATTCAAAAGTATCCGTTTCCGTTAAGAAGAATCATCAATAACCATATATGACTATAAGTCGTTTATCTTCATCAGTACTTGATGATTTTTCAAAAAATTACCAACTTTGTTGAAGAGAATCATCAACAACCTCAAATAACTCTAACCAGTTAGTCTTCATCAGTACTTGATGAGTTTTATTCAAATGTACCCGTTTCCGTTGCAAAGAATCCTCAATAAACTCCAATAGCTCTAACTAGCTAGTCTTCATCAGTACTTGATGATTTTCATTTAAAATTACCCACTTCCCTTGAAGAGAATCATCAATAGCCTCAAATAAATCTAACTAGATTATCCTTATTAGTACATGACGATATTTAATCAAATTTACCCACTTCTGTTGAAGAGAATCATCAATAGACCCAAATAAATCTATCTAGTTGGTCTGCATGAGTACTTGATTATTTTTGCTTTAAAATGCCTATTTCCGCTGAAGAGAACCAACAACAACTCCAAATAACACTAACTAGTTAGTCTTCAACAGAACGTGATGATTTTTATTTAAATGTATCCATTTCCGCTGGGAAGAATCATCAAAAACCTCAAATAACTCTGACTAGCTAGTCTTCATCAGCACTTGAGAAGTTTTATTCTAAAGTATCCATTTCCGTTGAGAAGAATCATCAATAACCTCAAATAACTCTAACTAGTTTATATCCATCAGTACTTGATTTTTAGATGACAGTTGCTCCCAGTGGGACCCTGCGGTGGTTGTTAACCTTTAGTTTTTAATTATATATATATACATATATATGTATATAGGAAATTGTCAAGAAGTTCCGAAATTTGGAGTAAGAATATTTTAACCAACTACTGTACTTTTTTTAACTGCTTTAGTAAAAAATGTATTCAAAATACCTATTTGAGATGTTACTAATTTTTTTTCTTGTTGGGACCAAAATATAAAATTTAACCAAAAAGTAAATTTTCCGCAAAATAGTTACATTTTTAACAAAACAGTAGAATTTTCATCCAAAAAGTAAGTTTTCAACTAAATAGTTGAATTTTTAACAAAACAGCAGAATTTTCAACCAAAAAGTATGACTTTTCAACAAAATTGTGAAAACGATAAGTTAGTTTTCTGCTGAATAGTCGCATTTTTAACCAAAAAGTATGAGTTTTTAACAAGATTGTCAAATTTTGAACCAAACAGTTCCATTTATGTCCAATCAAAATGAACATTCCAAAAGGATTTCAATAGACTTTTCTACAGAAAAATACAAGTTTAAAACAAAAAATAAATTTTTTAGGAAATAGTTGAATTTTGAACGAAAAAGTTGCATTTCTGTCCAAGAAAGATGCAATATTTCTACTAAAAACAGACGAACTTTAAACTTAATAAGAAAAATTTTCAAAAAATATTTATCATCCAAAAAATATTCCAGTTGACTCATCAGCACCAAAATATGAATTTTAAATAAAAGGTTAATATTATATGAAAAGAGTTGAATTCCTATGACCCAAAAAGACCAATTTTTATCCAAACAGTTGAATCTGCAAAAAAATTATGTCTTTTTAAAAAAATTGTTAAAGTTTCAACCAAGTAATAAAATTTATAACTAAAGAGATAATCTTCAAGAGAAAGTTTTTTCGAATTTGCAAAGTTACGTACATAAGTGCAGGACCCCCTTCCCCTTATCGTATCAAATAGTAACAAAATATCTAGCCCCCCCCCCCTCCTTGAGATGTTACGTAATTTCATTACGGTCCCTAATGGAAACAGCATCACGGAGATGGAGGGGGGGGGGGGTAAAGTTTCTGAAAAATGTATCACGTATTTTGTGATGGCTTCTTAGGAAAGAGATGGGGAATCTGCCCAGATACGCACAGAAATGGGTCGAGTTCACATATATAGACTGTGCGAAAATTATTTCAAGGTCACCAGCATAAATTCGAGACATAAATGACTATAAGTTTATATTGTACGCCTAAAATAATACTGAAGTATGAGTAAATGTAAAATGCGTTAATATAAAAATGAAAGTATTTTCAATTATACCATGCACCACATTCACGTCTCTCTTAAGCTGAACCAGTAAAATTCACTTTTTGAAATAGCCCGAAGTGGGTTACTGGAAATACCAGTGGCCCACTTCTAGCTATCTGAACCAGCGAATCTGAATGGTTCAGTTCGAGAGAGTTGTATTCTATAATTTTAATAGTGACTCAGGAGATGACAGTAAGTTCACTAATCTAATGGAGAAAAGTTATCCTGGAAGATATTGACAATCAATTGCTTTCAAATCGTGAATAATTATATTTTTTAAATCTCAAATGGAGGATTGTAAACTTCAAACGGTCGGGATATCATTTGCAGACATAAAAATATAACTACATTAAAAAATGTGTATGGACCGAATCCATGTCAAATCAGGCAGAACGAATAACAAGGCAGACGAATAGCTAGTGTGCAAACCTAACCTACTTGTACCCAGAGATATTATACACCTAGATGCGGCAAGTGGCGGCGGAGTGGGGAACAATATATATAGCAACTACTTTCGTGCGGTCCGCATTTTTTGACCTAGAAAAAGCATTTGACAAGGTAAATAGAAGTAAACTTTGGGAAGTCCTTAAAGAGTACGGAGTCCACGAATGGCTCCTACAAGCAGTACAAACAATGTAGGCTGGCAGCAAAGCGAGTGTAAGGGTAACTGGAAAACTGAGTGAATCTTTCGATATTATGCAAGGCCACGAATTCAGAGTAACGAAGTGATCCAAAACTTTTCGCGCGCTCGCAGTGCACATGTGGCGCCGCCTGCGCACCCTAACCTCATAATTTTTAGAGATATATTGGTCCGAAAATTTCAAGTTATGAAAAATTCAAAAGAACATATGTTCCTTAAATTATTGGGATATAAAATTTCATAAAATTTTCTGGGGATGAAGTATAGCCAGGGTGGGAACTTAATCTTTTCGGGCAAGACCCTCGTATAATTTTGATCGAACTTCGCCCTTCTTCGGCGGGCTCGTTTGATCAACTAATTATACTTCGTGTTTTGCCCTCAAGATTACAACATGTAGCTTTTTAGATCTCTTGACATTTTCGGATTATCATATCTTACACCCGTATGTGTTTAGGATTTTTTTTATAAACGCACAAAATTTACTTTTGTAGTTTTGTCCTTTATGAGTATGATTTTATTAACAGAACGTATAACGAAATTGTAGAATATTATAGAAATATTTTATCGAAACTTCAAATATATAAACGTAAATATATAATTAGGCTATTTTCCTATTCTGGAGTAGAACGGTTGAGGCCAAAGTATTTTCTTCTATTATAATTGGACGCTGATAAAATTTCGCAAACACTTGAGAGTTTTTGGACCATACTGCGGTTTTCCGAATTGTGTCCAGGCTAACCCCTAGATCAGCCGCCTTGGATGTGGAGGCATGGCGTACGCTGTGCCCTGAGAATATATTGGATACTCCACAGTGGATGAGAATCCCTTTAATCCATTTGAATATAGTTTGTGAGGATACACTTTTAAAGGGTTTGCGGGTAGAAATGAAGAGTCTTTTTTCTGCTTTTCTTAATGGTTCTGTCCCTTTGAGGTATCTAACGATCGTACTGGCAACACACAACTCGGGTTTTTCTTTTAGAAATGGAAGTTTAAATAGTAGCTGATTAGCCCCGGGCCTTGAGGTTTTATTCAGATCCGGGATTCTGATTTGAATCCCTGAACTATAGAAAGAAATGTTGTCAATTGAAATTAGAGAGAAAGATTGAGCCCTATGTGATTGTTTTTGCGTGAATTGTTGGAGATCAAGGGCCTCCAAGGGATTCCATTTTGAAACTTGACCCAGGACCGGCTTGACATCCCAAGTGGTGTCATATTTGAGTTTTGAGGGACGAAGTTTGAATGTTCCTTTAAAAAACCTTGATATCACATCGTTGTGGGTCAGGTCTTCAGAAGCGATTAGTGATATAGCTGATCATGCTGAGTTCAGCGTGCCATACCTGGCTCCGACATTCAATTTTTTAGTAAGGAACTCCAGAACTCATATAGGCGTCGTCTCAAGTGGGTTACATTGTTTTTGTTGACAAAATCGCTGCCATTCTTCAAGGCAGATGTTGTACTGCTTCAAGGTTGAGTTGGATAATGATGCGATCAGTATGTCAACGGTTTCTGGTGGTAGATTCCTTCTGTCATAAGCTTTCCTGATAAGTTGGCGGCAACCAGGGTAAGGTTCCGGTGAAGAGGATGATAACGATCCCTAAAAGAAGAGATGAGAAGGTCTTTATGTGGTCGGAATATAATCGGCTCGGACTAGCACAGTCTTAGAAATAGAGGATACCACGTTTGTGATGTCCATAAGGGTGCTATGACCACTCCAGTTGCTTTGTCGATAGAATGGAGTTAGAAAGACGCGGTTTTTTCACAAATTTTCCATTTGTTGTCCAATTTTCAATTAGATGGAAGTGATAGTTCATCAATGTTAATAAAAGTGATTGTTTAAACAATGTATTATAATTAGTAATAATATTATATTTGAATAATGCTAGAAACATGCGGTTTTTTGTTGAAATTTCTGGCTTCTTGTCCAATTTTTATCTGGAGTGAAGTGATAATGAATTCAAGTTAACAAAATAATTGTTTAGACAATTTATTATACTTATTAATAATATTATATTTGAATAATGCTAGAAAGAGGCGGTTTTTGTGAAATTTTTTACTTTTTGTTTAATTTTCATTTGGAGTGAAATAATAATGAATTCAAGTTAACAAAATAATTGCCTAAACAATTTATTATCATTATTGATAAGATTCTCTTTGCTTAATTGGTAGAATGTTGCGTTTTTCTTCTGAAATTTTCAACTGTTTGTCTGTTTTTTATCAGGCGTGACTTGATAATCAATTACATTTAGCAAAAATAATTGTTTAAACAAATTATTATTGTTTATGACTATCTTGATCTATATCGATTGCGCCTGATAGTTGCGGTTTATCGGCAATTTTTACCTTTTGTCCTTTTTCACTTAGTGAGCTAATAATTAATTAAAGTTAACCTATTTTACACAAGAGGCAAAAGCAAAGAATAGAATAACAATAACAATTGCTGCATTTCTGACGCCTCACTGAAGTCTCTCAGCAACTTCTTCAAGGGAAAGTTGTATTCATATGATCCGTGTAGAAAATTTGAAGCGTATTTTAAATATCTGTTTTATTTCAGAATATCAAATTATCAGAATATATATTCACAGAAATGAAAGAGATTATTTAAAATATCGTTTTCCCTAATGTTTATTTATTAATCGTTAGTAATTCATCAGGCGGAGCGAAGTGACTGATTTTAGAAAAAACCGCTACTTTCCAGCATGTATCTAAGAAAAGATAGTTATAAACAATATTATATTGTTGAAACAAATTTTTTGTTAACTTTAATTAATTATTACCTCACTAAGTGAAAAAAGGACAGAAAGGTAAAAATTTCAGAAAAAACGCAACTTTCAGTCGCAATCGATATTGATGAAGATAGTCATAAATAATAATAATTTGTTCAAACAATTATTTTGGCTAAATCTAATTAGTTATTAAGTCACGCCTGATAAAAAATAAATAAACAGTTGAAAATTTTAGAAGAAACCACAACATTCTATCAATTAAGCAAAGAGAATATTATTAACAATGATAATGAATTGTTTAAACAATTACTTTGTTGACTTGAATTCATCATCACTTCACTCCAAATGAAAATTGGACAAAAATCCAGAAATTAAAAAAAAACCCGCATCTTTCTAGCATTATTCAAATATAATATTATTAATAATTATAATTAATTGTTTAAACAATTATTTCATTAACTCAAATTAATTATTACTTCAGTCCAAATGAAAATTGGACGAAAAACCAGAAATTTCAAAAAAATCCGCATCTTTCTAGCATTATTCAAATGTAATATTATTAATAATTATGATAAATTGTTTAAAGAATCATTTTGTTAACTCAAATTCATTATTACTTTATTCCAAATGAGAATTGGACAAAAATCCAGAAATTTCAACAACAAAAATACGCATCTTTCTAACATTATTCGAATATTATATTACGAATGATTATAATAAATTGTTTAAACAATTATTAGGTCAACTTGAATTTTCTATTACTTCGCTCCAAATGAAAATTGGACAAAAAGCCAGAAATCTAAAAAAACGCATCTTTCTAGCATTATTCAAATATAATATTATTTTTCCGATTTTCAGGTTACACCGTTACAAAAAATCAAACTTTAGTATTTTAAATTTTGTTTGTTTCCCAAATTCTGAATATGATTTTATTTATTCCTTATCTGTTATGAATCTTAAAATTTATTATTATAATTAAATTACGAAAAAAATACTACCCTTAAGCGTGAAAAATTGCCCTTTATAGGGGTTGAAATATCAAATTGTGCATATTGAAATTTTTACGCGCAATTGTTTGGACATTTTAGTACTTAAATGGTTTAGGACAATATAAGAAAGGGATCTCTCGCATATTACGTAACATTTTTAATTGCGTGTCCTATTTAGAAAAAGCGATATGCTACTAAATATCGCGAAAATATCGAACAAATTGTGTCGAAAACGAGAAAATTGTAAATAATTGTTTAGTATTGGGAAATAATTCTGTTCTTAAGATTTTGCTACCACACTATAATTTGTAAACTTTTTTACATTTTCAAAGACCTAAGAAAAATGAAATTATAAGCAAAAACATATTTTGAAGAATTCGAAAAAAAAAATTATAAGCTTTTTAATCATTTTTAAAGATTTTAGGAGATCAATTTTTTTTAGATTTCTGGGGAAATTTCAAAAGGTTTAGATTTTATTTTGAAACAATAATGTTAATTTTTGAAGATTTCAAAATGTGTGGAAAAAGAATATGGAAGAGTTCAAGATAATTTTTATTTTTCAGGATTTAAACAGTTTTCTTATAAACTGAATTTGGCAGGGTGTCAAGAAAATAAAAAATGTGTTCTCAAGAGTCATGGAAAAATTTCAAATGATTTTTTAAAAAGAAATCTAAGAGAAAATTAAAGAAGATTACACGATATTTCAAATTATTTCCTGAAATTTTCAAAAAAAGTGTACAAGATTTTAAAGGAAAATTGTGCAATATTGCCATATCAGATCATTTTGGAACAAATCTGAGTAATTTCAAGAGATATTTAGAAGTATTAAAACAATTCAAAAAGAATTTAAACTTATAAAGTTATTTAGAAATTTTTTTAATGTTTCAAGAAAATTTAAAAAAAAATCATTAGGTTTCTAAGAAAAATTAAAATGATTTTTTATTTTGAAAAATTAATTTCAAGAGAATATTTGAACAAATTTCGAAACATTTCGAATGATTTCTAAAATTGTCAAAGAAGAATCTGAAAGACTTTAAGTAAATTTTTTTTTATTTTGCTGAATTTAAAAGAAATTCATGAAAAATTTGAATAATTTTAAAAGATTAGAAGGTTGAGAAATTCTGAAAAGATTTAAAAAAAAAAGGATTTGCTCAAGATTCTTGGGGGAATTTTAAATGATTTTTTATTTTGAAAAATAAACCTAAAGATTGAAAAAGATTTCAAAACATTTCAAACGATATCCTAAAATTTCGAAAAATATTGTAGAATATTTTGAAGCAAAACGTTTTAATTTAGTAAGATTGAACAATTTAAAAAAATCGAATAAATTTAATATATATTCAATATTTTTCATAATAGCAATAATTATTGATTATATAAACCATTTGTTTATATAACTAAAATTTTCTGCAATAATGAAAATGGGACAGCTAGGAGACTTTGGCAAAACATTACAAGTTGAATCAACAAAAACAAATGAAGCCTATTCATGAAAAAATAGTTAAATTGTGGATTTGTTTATAAAAATTGTTTAATTTATTAGTAAACTGCAGTTTTTCTTAAAAACTTGGAAGTGCGATTATATTTTATATTCAATAAAAAATCTATGGATTTATATCAACTAGTCATTGCGAATAAGAAAAAACTTATTTTGTTCAATAGTTTTTTTATAACATTATAAACAATTTTTTCTCACTTCCACAAAATAGTTGATCTCTCTACCACATAGATGAATTTTTAACAAAAAAATAATTAATTTTCAAACGAAAACGGAATCTTTCAAATTCAAATTTACAAAATTAATTTTGAATGAATGAAAATTGCAAAAAAATTAAATTTTCAACCAAATAATTAAATTTTCAACCAAAGAGATGATTTTTCTTCAAAAATGATAAATTTTTAACAATAAAAAATTTTTTCTACTAAAAAAATGTCAATTTTAAACCAAAAACAAAACAGTTAAGTTTTCAATAAAAAAATTATTTTTAAACCACAAAGAACGAAGTTTCAACTAAAATGATGAATATTTAACAACAAAAAAATGACTTCCTAACAAAGTAGTTCAACTTTCAACCAAGTAGTTGAATTTTCAACCAGAAAAGATCAATTGTCAACAAAAAATGTAAAAGTTGATATTTCTACTAAAAAATATTTTTATTTTAAATAAAAAACTGTTGAATTAAACCAAAAAAATTAATTTTGTACTAAGAACATTTATTTTATCTCAAAAAATCATCCACTGACCGAATCAGTAATTTTGAATGATCTAAACCATAACTGCCACTGCTTTTATCAGTCATTCTAAATTTTGCAATCAGTAACTTTTACTAATTAAATCAGTCGTTTTGAATTAAATAACCACTAACTTTCACAAATGAAGTCAGTCATTTTGATTGATTTAATCCGTAACTTTCAATGTGTTAAACAGTAAATTATGGTTAATTTTAATCACTGATCAAAATGTAGGACGTTCATGAAGAATTTTAATTTAGAATAATATAATAAATAAATTCACTCCGCAATATTGACTCATTTATTTATTAAAACGACAGTTTTTCCAGTAGAATTTGTTCGTTTTCCGGAAAAAGAAATTCCGTCACTTGTGAAGAAATTTTAAATGAATAATTTTCAGTCCCACGCTCCCCCAATTCGCTTATATTGTGCCCGGAAAGGTTTTTAAAAAAGGCGAAATGGAATTTTTATGTAAAATTCATGCAAAAGACGGTATTTTGTTTAATTTTTCCAACGTCAATTATATTTATTAGATAAGTGGCAGGCTTTCAAGTATTTCGTAACCAATTTTCAATTTTTAAATAAATATTCTTTGTTTAAACATTTCCTCATTCACTAATTCATAAAAAGTTACTATTTTTCGTCAATTGTCAAAACTGAAATATTTTGCTTTACATTATTTGTAATTGTTTAAATAATTTCTATATAACCCCCATTTGTTCGAAAACTAAGCTTTTCCCATATAAAATCCCATGTCAATTCGAAAAAATAAAAAACTTTTTCCGGAAAACGAATTTTTTAATTTTTTATTAAGGTCGTTTTTGGCTTAGGTTCTTGTAAGAAGTTTTATTTCTGTCTGTTTTAAATAAAAACGAGATCTCATTCGAAACCGGGAGTCATATAAATTTCATCGGCCCAATGAAAGGAGGAGATATGTGGTGGTAGCACTATTAATAATAGATACGAGCGAGCCGAGATCAAAACGGCTAACGAGCCGTTGGCAATAAAGGTTCCTGTGCGAGTGACTACATCATGCTGATTAGGGTTTGTGTGATGACGCATTCGCGAATCTAAGAACACGAGTAACTACACGTATAGTGTCTGCCAAGGACATCTCATTAATTGGAAGCTTTTTCCCTAAAAGGAGACCGAATTTATTCAAAATAGATCGAAATTATCATTGCTTTCCCCTATTCCCCTGCATTTTCCTCTTCCCCTTCCCCCTTCCCCATTCCCCCTTTCCTCTTTCCCCTTTCCCCTTTCCCCTTTCCCCTTTCCCCTTTCCCCTTTCCCCTTTCCCCTTTCCATTTCTCTCATCAGCAACTGTGAAAAAGATATCTGGATTCTTTTTGATAAAGGAATTTGTGGTTTTTAATTTCTTAACGAAGGATCTTTCTTCGACAGAAATATGAATGTCTTGTTGCATATTACTGCATATATTTCTAGTCAGTTTATCTCTCATTCCTTTTTTCATAGTATCTGTCATGTCGAGTGATTGCAAAAACGTTTCTATAGTTTTGATCGCATTGATCGCATCTTTGAGAAAAAATTTTGCAGGGATGCTGTGATTAGGGCCCAAAGATACAGTATCAATAACATCAGAAGAAATTTGTTTTTTAGTTAGGTTCCCAACACGAGTGTCTCTGTGTACACTTTTGTAACGGCCGTTATGCAATAACAAATTTTCAAATTTTTTTCTGTGATGAATACTATAATTACAAAGAAGAGTTTTGTATTTCTCACTAGACAATTCTAAAAATTTGTCTTCAGTATTAATTTCGATATGAGAATTATTACCATGTTCTTAAATGTTTATCAATAATTTGTTTTAAATTTATCATAAACATATATATTATACATAGTATAGTATTATATATATTATAATTTGTTCGAAATTGAATAGATATACCTGTACCTTAGGAGAAAACATCGTTGATAAGTAGCCTCAGCTATGCGGCGATTAGAGGTTTAAAATCGTTTTAAAAGTATCTTCGTGTTTCTTCCATACTCCTGTTGAATATGTTGAAAAAAGCTTTGCTTGTTTAGTCATATAAAGTCCGTATTAGATCCAAGAATCATAATATTTTCACAAAAATAATTATCACCCTCCATATTTAAGTGGAATAATAAGTTTTTTCCTTTGTCGATCATAGGGGGTAAATTTCAATAAAACTCACAATTTTGTTTTGTAACTTTTGTAGTTGAACTTTTGATAAAAAAATTTATTTTTCAACAATCTAATTGCATTTTCAACAAAATAGTTAAATTTTGAACCGAATAATGGAATTTTTAAGCTAACGAGATGAATTTCGAACCAAAAATATAATAGTAGCCTTTAAAAAAAAAGAAGTTTCACCTAAAAATATAGTAAGATTTTCTTGCTGGGTTTATGTTCTAAATGTTATCTAAGATCGTAACGCTATTTCTACTTATCCCCCCCCTCCTTGTTACCAAGCTTATTTTTTAGGTCCCCCCTCAATTTGGTAATCCTGAAATTTTGTAATATACCTCAATAGAAGTAATTAAATCTTTAAGTTATATGGAAGGTGTTCTACAAGTTTATTTACGTCCAGGAAGTTATTAATAAAAAATTGAATTCGAAAAGTTTAGCTAAATTAAGATTTACAGTAAAAACTTACTACAGGTATGTCGATGACGCCATTCTTATCATCCCAATAGATAAAATCCCAGAAATAGTTCACTCTTTCAAAGCTTACCATCCTAGACTTCAGTTTACACATGAAATTGAAAATAATAATTTCGTTAGTTTTTTAAATATTGAAATCATTGGAGACAACAGTAATAATATTAAAACAAATTGGTTCCGAAAGAATACTTACCCAGGTAGACTTCTAAATTTCTATTCAAATCATCCTACACAACATGAAATTTAAATTATAAAAAACATTGTATACTCCGCAATATGTACTACGTTCTGACAAAACATTTCACAGTGACAATCTGAATATGGTAAAAAAAACATCTCCATTACAAGACACTGTTAGAAATGTTTCCAATTTTAGTATACATGGGCATATTCAATTTCCTATATGTTTACTAAATGCATTAAACTTTGTAATTTTAGTTTACTTGCGTATACTAAATTTCTTTTATGAAGTTATATGTATACTAAATTTATTAAGTGTTAATGGAAAAAAAAATATTTCTGGATAAAAAATTTTGGTTGCAAATGTACATTTTATTTTTTTTTAATAACAACAAATGTTCTCAAAAATCAAATTCTTAAAAAAAAAAAAAAAAAACTTTGAGATAAATTGTGCTGATTTGAACCCTACAAAGTTTGCTTGGAAAATGTTATTTGGCTCGAAGAAAACTCAGGGAGAAATTTTTTTTCCGTTCGAGGCGCATATGTTTTCACATTGATTTGTTTATGCAATTTTTTCTTTCAATTTTCAACAATAATTTAATTAAAATTTAAATATTGAACAAACATTTATTTGATACAAATATTTCATTATCGTATTTAAAAAAAGAAATACTTATTAAGAAAATTTTATTTTACTATTCAAATTCTACAATTTTATAATTAAGGAATATTCTAGTTCGGATATTTTGTAATTAGGCAATTATGTGTCGGAAATTTTATGATTTGGGAATGTTCAAATTCTGTAATGTTATAAACTCTCTGGACATTTTCCAATTCGGGAATTTTATTGTTTTTGGAATTTTATCATACGGGAACTTTACAGTGCTAAGAATTTTATTTTTCTGGATTTTTCAATCGTCCCTAGAAGTACAGCAAATATTTGGAATTTGATATTTCATAGAATTATGTTCTTCACTTTTGGTATTATAATTTTTTCCAGCATGCGTGGAATTTTTGAGCATGAAAATACACTAGAGAAAAAATTGACAATTATATATAATTTGGCATTGCATACCAAATTCCAAATTTTTCAAATTTGCTGTAATTCTAATTTCGACTCCTGGATCTTGTCGACTTTCCTACTGTATTTATAAAAAAAGATTATTATACTAAAAATTTTTTATCCACAAATTCCCATTCATCTTATCTTATTTAATACCCAAATTAAAAATTGAAAAATTCGCTGTATATCGAATTTTGATTCCTGGGTATTGGCGATTTTTTTCCTAGTGAATTTTTGTCACTGGAAATCGGGCGTGAATTAAATAGGAATTATCTCTTAGAAAATAAGTGTTTAGAACCCGAAAAAAGTTGGGTAGACTTTTTTGACCTTCATAGGTATGTACCAAATTTCAACTTTAGAAAATTTAAAATCTCTGCAAACAAGTAATTTTTTAAATCAAAAAAATAAGTTAAATTTTAAACGAAAGTGGTGGATCTTGAAAAAATATGAATTTTTAACAAACTAGTTTTAAAAAACATGAATTTCCATCAAAATATATGAAAATATGATTTTTTATCAAAAAAATTAATTTTCTACCAAAAAGTTAAATTTTCATAAAAATAATTTAATTTTCAAACCAATAGATAAATTTCAACCATAATCTGAATTTTTAACAAACAAGTTAATTTTCAAACGATTACTATAATTTTATTCCAAATTGTTGAATCATTAACCAAGCCAGACTAAGTTAGACTCAAACAGTTGCAACCAAATATTGTACCCCCTCCACTTTGATGAATAATTATTAAAATTGATTAATTTTTGGTGCGACGAGTACCATCTAATAGGACTACAATTGGGCCCATTTTTAGCCCGATCGGACAACTTTCATTTTTGAGGTGGGTAAACTTTATTACGGGGATTCCCGACAATAAAATTAAGCTTTTGTCTCTTTGGGTTCCAGTTTAGAAATAATTTCCGATGGAGTTTATTACTCTAAAATTAGTTAGTCAAACTGATGTTTTTTTTTGTTTTTTTTTTTTATAGAAATTCAACTATTTTTTTTTAAATTGGTTTAAGTAAAAAATGTATATATTTTAATAGAAATTGCATCTTTCTTGGATAAAATGGCAACTGTTTGATTGAAAATTCAACTGACATGAAATTTCAGCTCAAAAAAAAAAAAAAAATTTCAACAAAAAATAAAAAAATTAAATTTTCAGTAAAAAACGTATTGCCGTCAAAATAGGATGAATTTTTAAACAAACAGGTAAATTTTCAACTCCAGTAAGAAAACTTTCAACCAGAAATGGATAAATTGAATTTCAAGTAGAAAAATGAATTTTCATCAAAATACATGAATTTTTAAAGAATTAGTTGAATTTTTTAACTCAAAAGATCAATTTTCATCTAAAGATAAAAAAGTTAACTTTTTAATGAAAGAAATGAATTTCCAACAAAATAGTCGATCAGGGAAGCAAATATTTGAATTTTCAACTCTGAAATATAAATTTTCAACCGAAAACGAAAAAATGAAATTTTCAGTAAAAATAGAATTTTCGTCAAAATAGGACGAATTTTGAAAGAAAAAGACAAATTTTCAATTCGAAAAGATAACTTTTAACCAAAAATGGAAGAATTAAATTTTCAGTAAAAGAGCGAATTTTCAACTCAAAAAGATGAACTTTCCACCAAAGATGGAAAAGTTTAACTTCCAGTAAAAATCGAATTTTCATCAAAATACATGAATTTTTAAACGAATAGTTAAATTTCTAACTGGAAAAGATAGAAGTTCAACCAAAAATGGAAGTTAAATTTTCAGTAAAAAACTAATTTTCCTCAAAATTCATGAATTTCAACCAAAAATGTAAAAGTTAAATTTTCAGTAAAAAAACTAATTTTCATCAAAATACATGAATCTTTTTCAAATGGTTGAATTTTCAGTAAAAAAAAAAGAATTTTAATCAAAATAGTCAAATTGGGAAGCAAATAGTTGAATTTTCGACTCAAAAGAATACATTTTCAACCAAAAATGGGAAAGTTGAATTTTCCGCAAAAAATGAATTTGTATGAAAATACATGAATTTTGAAACAAATAGTTGAGTTCACAACCACGAAAGATTTCAGTTAAGTTTGCATCAGAAAGTTAATTTTCTGCTAAAATTATTGAATTTTCAACCCAAAAAGGCGAATTATCAACAAAGCAGTTGAATTTTGAAATGCAAGAACTATAAATTACTGACGAGAGTATTATGTCTGGGTGGTGACGAGACAGTCATAAAATAAAAAATAAAAATGAAATATCACTTACCATACGAAAAATTTAATTTTCTCGAAAACACATTTTTTAACTAAATATGCAACGTTCTGCAGACCTGCGATAACTAACATGGAATAATTGCAACCTTCGAGAGCTTCTCTAAAGGTAGTATGAGAGGCCACAGAATCGTCCCTTTTTGGGCCTCAAAAGTTGTCTAAGAGTGGGGCTGTCAAGTCTTCAATCTTTGACTCTCTTATAGTATTAGTTATTGCGTGCCTAGAGAACAGTGATTTCCGAGAAAATTGGTTTTTGCCGTGAAACAAAAATTCGCGATGTGCGACATCGGATTCATGTCTCCTTCAGTCAATTTATGCAATTTGTTTTATTTCGAAGTACAAGGTTCCTACGTTTTTTTGCGGCCACCATCATATAATATTATTGTCAGTAAATTACTTGCCTACTGTATTTCAATTTTCTTGCAATTTCTTCCTGTTGACCGTTATATTTTTAGTTAAACATTATATTATTTAGTTGAAAATTCTACCATTTTGTTTAAAAACTCTTGAAAATTAAAAAATTCAATTCAGAATTCAATGGTTTTGCTGATAATTCGTATTTTCGGATTAAAAATTCAATAATTTAGGCAGAAAATTTTCCGTTAAAAATTCAACTGAAATCTTTCGTGTTTGAAAATTCAACTGTTTGTTAGAAAATTCAAGTATTGCGATGAAATTTCCGAACCGGTTCCGTCAACCTCCTCCGCCGACTACCTGCCGGAACCAACTCCGTCTACATCTTCCACTAACAGCTTATCAATAGCCGTTACGCCTGTCCGATCTTCTTCCCCCACGTCGCCGTCTTTGACCGACGACGTACTCTTTTTATCGGCCGATTACACACCCGAGACTTTCTCTCCGTCTCTGCTAAGCTCTCCGTCACCTAAGCGGTTCAAAGGCTACGACTCCTCAAGGCGAAATTTACGATTTTAAACTCACCCTGATAAAAATTATCGCGCGCTAAAATCTAAGATTTGAAAAAAAAAAAAAAAAAAACAAGGGTCCTTACGGGGCGACCACTCGCCAGCCTCCCTCCTTCTGGGGTGGTGAGATCGGTTCGGGGCCAACCCGTCTAAGCCTTCGGGCTTACTTCCAAATCCTTTCGTCCCACCCCCACAAAAAAAATGCCGCACTCAGCGACCACAATTTCCTGTCTCTCTCTTTCTTCTCTACACTAATGTGCGCTTCACTTCACATCCGCACTCTTACCGTGCCAGCTCAACTCTGTACGACCCCCCGACCTCGTATACGGTAGATCCCCCCCTCAAGCTTCACACCTAAGCAACCGGGGAAGGTTACAAATTGGCGGCCCCGGTAGACCTCCAGTAAGGACAATCTCTACCAGAGACTACTCGGTTTCCGAGTGTAACCCCGAAAACTCGGTGGCGCCCGCAAATAACGCTCCCAACATGGATCCTGCCGGTGATGCACCCGTCACCCCATCCAGCAAGAACGTCGGAACAAAAAAAGGCGCTCCTCTCTCCCTACTACTGCAAAGGAGAGAAGCAAGTCGGTGACAGCAGCACCACAAAATGCTTCACGGATTCTATTTCAGTTTTTCTCCAGAAAAAATACTTCCTTGCCCTCAGAATGCTCCCTCACGCAACTGAGGCTCAAATAGTGACTCTCCTATTAGAGGCCTTGAAGCCCTCATTGAAGAAAGTTTTGAGAGCAGCAACCATCATCTCGTTCAAAGAGCTGGTAGAACGGGCCGTCCAGGCCGAAGCCGACGAGGCCGAAGAAAATTCTCGGAAGCCAACACGAGACGCCGCTCAGGCTAAACATGCCCCCACGACACAGCCAGCCGGCACCAACAACTCACCGTTCTCGACGCCGTACGTGCGACCTCCGCCGCAGTGTCATTACTGCCCAGGTCAGCACTTTCATAAAGACTGTCCCGTAATCAGGGCCCGGCAGAATACCCCAGCCGCGCCCAGCGCACCCCAATCTTAAGCGCCGTATCCGCTGATCTCAGCAGCCTCCCGCGAGTCCGTATCTTGCTCAACGATAGGGAGATAATTGCCGAGATCGATACATTAGCTTCAGAGAATTTCGCAAACGAAGCCATTTTAACGAACTCTGAACTGCAGAAACGAACTCCCAGCCACCCACACGCTCTCGTAGCTGCTGTGGGGGCAACCATTAAACTATCCTATCCCGGCACCTTTCATATTAGCCTTGAGCTCCGAGCTGAGCTGATTCTCGGCCGACCGTGGTTAAAACAACACAAGGTCATCCACGATCACGTGGCCGACTGCATCTTCGTCGGTACCACGGGTCGACAACGGGTGTATCTCAGTCCCCTCCCCCACACACATGAGTTTGCCTCCCCCACGGAGGAAATAACGGTCCAAAATGAATTCCCTTCGGAATTACAGAACGAATTCAGCGGCCTAATACGCCTTCACTCCTCCCTGTTCCATGGAGGTGGAAGTTTAAAGCAAAAATTGGCCAATGTGCAACATACCATTCAATTAAAGGATGGCCACCCTTTTCGCGAAGCACCTCGTCGGTACTCGGACAAAAATATTTACAATTTCAACCAAATAATGAATCTTCAACCAATAAATTAATTTTTCACAAAGTAGTTTAACAATAAAAAAATAGTTGAATTTTCAACCCAAAAATAAGAATTTAAAAAAAAAAGATAATTTTTAAACAAATAATTCAATTTTCTACCAAAATTGTTCAATAAGAATTTTTAACAAAAAAGTTACATTTTCAACCAAATAATGAATCTTCAGCCAAATAATGAATCTTCAAACAAATGATGAATCTTCAACCAAATAAATTATTTTTTAACAAAGTATTTTAACAATCAACAAAATAGTTAAATTTTCAACCCAAAAATAAGAATTTAAAAAAAAACAGGTAATTTTTAAACAAATAATTCAATTTTCTACCAAAATTGTTCAATAAGACTTTTTAACATAAAAGTTCCTTTTTAACAAAATACTTGAATTTTCTACCAAAATTGTTAAATTTTCAAACTAAAAAGAACAGTTCAATTTTGAACCCCAAAACTTGAAAATTCAACCAAAAGTTTATTTTTCAACCAAATAATGAATCTCCAACCAAAGAAATTAATTTTTAACAAAGTAGTTTAACAATCAACAAAATAGTGGAATTTTCAATCAAAAAATAAAAATTTTCAAAAAAAAGGTCATTTTTAACCCAATAGTTGAATTTTCCACCAAAATTGTTGAATTTTCAAACTAAAAATTAGAATTTTCAACAAAATAGTTACATTTTCAACCAAATAATGAATATTCAACCAATGAATTAATTTTTTACAAAGCGGTTTAACAATCAAAAATTAGTTGCATTTTCAACCCAAAAATAGGAATTTTCAAAAAAAAGTTAATTTTTAAACAAATAATTCAATTTTCTACCAAAATTGTCCAATAAGAATTTTTAACAATAAAGTTACATTTTCAACCAAATAATGAATCTTCAACCAAATACATTATTTTTTAACCAAGTAGTTCAACAATCAACAAAATAGTTGAATTTTCAACCCAAAAATAAGAATTTCGAAAAAAAGGTAATTTTTAAACTAATAATTCAATTTTCTAACCAAATTTTCCAGTGAGAATTTTTCACAAAAAAGTTTATTTTCAACCAAATAGTTGAACTTTCTACCAAAATTGTTAAATTTTCAAGCTAAAAAGAAGAACAGTTGAATTTTGAACCCAAAAATTTGAAATTTCAACCAAAATCTTAATTTTTAACCAAATAATGAATCTTCAACCAAATAGATTGATTTTCAAGAAAGGAGTTCAACAATAAACAAAATAGTTGAATTTTCTACCAAAATTGTTAAATTTTCAAGCTAAAAAGAATATCTGAATTTTGAAACTTTAATCAAAAGTTTAATTTTTAACCAAATAATAAATCTTCAACCACTTCAATCAATTTTTAACAAAGGACTTTAACAATCAACAAAATATTTGAATTTTCAACGACAAAAATATGAATTTTCAACAAAATAGTTACATTTTCAACCAAATAATGCATCTTTAAGCACATAAAGTAATTTTTAACAAAGTAGTTTAACAATCAACCAACTAGTTAAAGTTTCAATAAAAAAAGACGAATTTTCAAATAACTAGTTGAATTTTCCACACGAAAATCAGCATTTTTAACAAAAAGGTTCATTTTTAACCAAACATTTGAATTTTGAGTATAAACAAATTAACTCTTAACCAAACAGTTGCATGTTGAATTAAAAATTGAGTAATTAAATTTTCAGTGTGAAAAATCAATTTTTAACAAACAAAAAAACGATTTTCAAGAAAATAGTTACATTTTCAACGAAATAATAAATCTTCAACCAAACAAATTAATTTTTAACCAAATAGTTGTGGTAGAAAATTAAATTTTTGGCGAAAAATAATACTTTCAGGTTGAAAATTCAACTTTTTTGTATATAATTCGTCTTCTTGGCTTCAAAATTCAATAATTGGTTTAAAATTAACTTTTTTGTTGAAAATTCATCTTTTCGGTTCAAAATTCAGCTATTTGGTTGAAATCTAAATTATTTTTATGAAAATTGAACTATTTGGTAGAAAATTATCTTTTTTGCCGAAAAATCATATTTTGGCTTTAAAATTCAATAATTTTTTTCAAAATTTATGTATTTTATTAAAAAATCGTCTTTTGGTAGAAAATTCAGCTTTTATGGTAGGAAAATTATTTTTTATTTTTGAAATTCAACTGTTTCCTTAAAAAAACCTTTTTTTTACATGATAATTCATCTTTCATGGTAGAAAAGTCATCTTTCTTGATTGAAAATGTCTTTTTCTTGTTTAAAAATTAATTTTTTGTCTGCAAATTTAACTATTTTTATTTTTGTTTGAAGAATTATCTTTTTTATTTGAAAAATCAAGTATTTGGTTGAAAATACATATTTTTGGTTAAAAATTTAGTATTTTGATTGAAATATAAATTACTTTTATGAAAACTGAACTATTTGGTAGAAAATTAAATTTTTGGCGAAAAATAATACTTTCAGGTTGAAAATTCAACTTTTTTGTATATAATTCGTCTTTTTGGCTTCAAACTTCAATAATTGGTTGAAAATTAAGTTTTGAGTTGAAAATTCATATTTTCGGTTAAAAATTCAGTAGTTTGGTTGAAATCTGAATTAATTTTATGAAAATTTAACTATTTGGTGGAAAATTATCTTTTTTGCCGAAAAATCATATTTTTGGTTCAAAGTTCAACTTTTCGTATATAATTCGTCTTTTTGGCTTCAAAATTGAATAATTTTGTTGAAAATTGATGTATTTTGTTAAGAACTCGTCTTTTGGTATAAAAGTAATTTTTTTTGTTGAAAAGTCAACTATATTCTTAAAAAATCGTACTTTTGGAATGCTAATTCATCTTTCATGGTAGAAAAGTCATTTTTCTTGGTTGAAAATGCCTTTTTCTTGGTTAAAAATTAATTTTTTAATCTGAAAATTCAACTATTACATTTTTGATTGAAGAATTATCTTGTTTATTTGAAAAATCAACTGTTTTATTGCTAATTTATATTTTTTGTTACAAATTTAGCATTTTGATTGAAATCTAAATTCAACTACTTGATTTAAAGTGGAACTACTTTGTTAAAAATTCTTTTTTTAGATTCACCTCTCTGGCTTAAAATTCGTATTTCTTTTTGCTTCAAAATTATTTTTTTAATGAAAATTTGAAGATTCCATTTTTCGTTTGAAAAATACTTTGTTTAGTTGAAATTTCATTTATTTGGTCTAAAATTCATCTTTCTTTATTGAAAATTTATGTTTCTCGATTCAAAATTGTCTTTTTGGCTTCAAAATTCAATAATTGGTTGAAAATTAACTTTTGTGTTCAAAATTCATATTTTCGGTTACAAAATCAGCTATTTGGTTGAAATCTAAATTATTTTTATGAAAATTAAACTATTTGGTGGAAAATTATCTTTTATATCGAAAAATCATATTTTGGGTTGAAAAATCAACTGTTTGATTGAAAATTCATATTTTCGGTTAAAAATTCAGATATTTGGTTGAAATCTAAATTATTTTTATGAAAACTGAGCTATTTGGTAGAAAATCACATTTTTTGCGAAAAATCATATTTTCGGGTTGAAAATTCAACTTTTTTGTATATAATTCGTCTTTTTGGCTTCAACATTCAATAATTGGTTGAAAATTAACTTTTGAGTTGAAAATTCATATTTCTATGAATTCTATAATTCTGTGAATTCTATAAATTCCTCGAATTCTATAAATTCTATGAATTTCTTAAATTCTTTCAATTCCTTGAATTCTATAAATACTTAGAATTCTATGAATTTCTTGAATCTTTGAATTCTATGACATCCTTGAATTCTTTGAATTCTATGAATCCTATCATTCTGTGAATTCTATGAATTCTATAATTCGATGAATTCTATAATTTGATGAAATTCTATGAATTCTATAAATTCTTTGAATTTTATAAATTCTGTAAATTTTTTTGAATTCTTTAAATTCCTTGAATTCTATGAATTCTCTGAAGTCTATGAGTTTGATGAATTCTATGAATTCGATGAATTCTATGAGTTACTTCAATCATATGAATTCTTTGAATTTTATACATTTCTTGAATTCTTTTAAATTCTTGAATTCTCTGAAATTCTCGAATTTTCTTAAATCCATGAATTCTATTAAATGCTTGAATTCCTTGAATTCTATTAATTTTTTTAATTTTATGAATTCCTTGATTTCTCTGAATTCATTGAATTCTATGACTTCTAAGAATTCTATTAATTCTATGAATCATATGAATTCTATGAATCACTTGAATTCTAGGAATTACTAGAATTCTAGGAATTCCTTGCATTCCATGAATTCCTTGAATTCTATGAATTCCTTGAATTTCTTGAATTCTTATAGTTCCTTGAATTCTATAGATTCCTTGAATTCTATGAATTTCTTGAATCTTTGAATTATTTGAATTCCTTGAATTCCTTTAATTTTATTAATTCTATAGATTCCTCTAACTCCTTGAATTCCTTGAAATCTATTAATTCATTTAATTCTATAAATTTCTTGAATTCTATAAACTCCATGAATTCTATGAATTTCTTGAATTTTTTTATTTCCTTGAATTCTATAAATTTCTTGATTTCTATGAATTTCTTGAATCTTTGAATTCTTTGAATTCCATGAATTTCTAGATTTCTTCGAATTCAATGAATTTCTTGAATTTTTTGAATTCTATGAATTCCTTAAATTATTTCAATTCTTCGAATTCTATGAATACCTTAAATTTCTTTAATTCTCTAAATTCTCTGGATTCGCTGAATTCTATAAATTCGGTGAATTCTATGAATTACTTGAATGTTATGAATTCTTCGAATGTTACGAATTTATTGAATTTTATGAATTCCTTGAATTTTCTTAAATTCGGGAATTTTCTGAAATTCTCAAATTTTCTTAAATCCATGAATTCTCTCAAATGCCTGAATTCCTCGAATTCTCTTAATTTCTTTAATTTTATGAATTTATTGAATTCTCTGAATTCTTTGAATTTTATGAGTTCTATGAATTCTATTAATTCTGCGAATTATATTTCTATGAATTCTATGAATTCTATTAATTCCTTGAATTTCTTGAATTCTACGAATTCTATGAATTCTATAATTCCTACAATTCGATGAAATGTATGAATTCTATAAATTCCTTCCATTCTATAATTTCTATGAATTTCTTGAATCCTTATAATTCCTTGAATTCTATAGATTCCTTGAATTCTATGAATATCTTGAATATTTGAATTCTATGAATTACTTGAATTCTTGGAATTCTATGAATTCCTTGAATTCCTTGAATTCTATTAATTCTATAGATTTCGTTAACTCCTTGAATGCTTTGAATTCTTTGAAATCTATTAATTCATTTATTTCTATAAATTCCTTGAATTCTATAAATTCCATGCATTCTATGAATATCTTGAATTCTTTTATTTCCTTGAATTCTATAAATTTCTTGAATTCTATGAATTTCTTGAATCTTTGAATTCTTTAAATTTCATGAAGTTTCACGAAATACAAGCACCTGTCCGAAATTTGAGGTTAGATTACCACTAACCTGACATTTAGGATATTTTATTTTGTGAAACTAAAAGGTCGTGAATCCACAAAAGAATGGAACATGACTGAGAAATTAGATTCTACACTTGAGCAATATTACTATTTGTACATTTCATGACTTTCACGTTTATAATATTTTCTCGAAAACGTCGTGAGACGTATCCCCATGACGCCATGTCAAAGTACTCAATTCAAGGCTTCCCGCTCTTCGGGCCTCTTTTTTTGAACTGGTCACCCACTGACACGGAGGAGAATATACCGGGACCGTGGTGGGAGTTGCCGGAACTGCGCAAATCGAAATAACCGTCTACAGCCAACGGGAAATAAAGGTGTCAGGAAATAAAGAGATACAGAAATATGTGAGTTCCTACTGTACTTGATATAGAGTGCGCCAGATACGTATTTTCTATCTGTCGCCGCAAGTTGTGTAGTTTTTTTTAGGACCCATCGATTTGCGCAATATTACAAGTTATTTTGCATAATCATTCAACAAGTATTTCTTATTAAGCGTTGAAAACAAAATGTATTATTAATTGAATGAATGAATGAAGATAGAAAATAATTTTGGTTTTTTCACTCGTCAACAAATCCTATGTTTTATGCAACTTAAAATAAAAATTGCTATTTGTTGTTGAGTGAAGATGCAAAATGTTATGGAATAATTGATATAACTGAATAACGCATTTTAGTGAATGAAGCCTGAAACAAAGACCTTGGACACTAATGGGCCCAAGTGGAGAGCCACACATAACAATTTTGTGAGGCTCTCCACATGGGGTGATCGCTAGAGAGATTGATCAGCAGCCTGGGTCGGAGCAGTGTTGCGGAATGAACGTGTTATTTAAATAAGTAACACAAGAATTCTAGATCACTCTAAAATATCTATACCTTAAACCTATACACCTATCTACCCTTCACCTATATACCCATGCACACATCACTACTTTCCAACCAAGCAATTCACGCCTACCCCGAAAGAGAAACGGCTTAATGATATAATAATAATGAGGAAGATACCCCAAATTAAAAGAAGACTAAGCCATCTTCCATAAATTACCAGAGTAGTTAATTAAATCTTTAATGTTCTACTTATTTCCACGTTTACGAATAAAAATGAACATAATAAAAACTTGTAAAAGTAGCACGTGGAGGGACTAATCGATAAATTAATTTCTCCCTTCTTGAGTCGACTAAGCTTTGCCGTGGCGGTCGATGAAGCTGCGTCAACGATCGATTACGTTATTTTTACACACCACACGTTCAGTGTTGTCGATTGAATTATTAAAACAATATAAAACCACCGGGTAAACCTTCGTTATAAAATTGACAAAAATGTGCTTTTTGGCATATTAAAATATTCACTCATGTTTTCTCGAGTGGTGCTTTCGTTGATTGCATTTTTCGAGTAGAGAGGGAGTACACTAGTACAGTGGTGAAAATCTGGAGTTTACTAGTCAAGAAGGTCTACAGCCTTCACTTATTGACAGATTTTAGGTTTAAAAAAAAGAATTAAAGAGCATTAAATTATTTAAAAGACGTGCAAAGCAATATTTTTAATATTTTTACTTTTTAGCCTATTTTTTTAAAAATAAATTTATGAAAAAAGTTTATTTATACACTGAAACCGCGATTTATGCAATATGGGAAAGAAATCAGTTAAGGTGGTTCGGACATCTTGAAAGAATGAATGAAGAACGACTGACCAACAAGGTGTACAAAGGTAAAATAAATGGCAGAATGCCCAGAGGTAGACCGCCGAAAGAATGGTTAGAATCTGTGAATGAGATATTCAGTATTTGCATTTATAAAATAATTTTTGTTCCATATTTCTTCAGTCATCAAATTTGTACATACGTGAACACGAATAATTTTGCATTCAAACAAGATAGATAATTCTTACTGCTTCAGATCATATGTAATGTAAAAATTGAATCCTGAAAATTTTTATTATTTGAAAATATTGAGTATTTGAAAATATTCAGTATTTGCATTTATAAAATAATTTTTGTTCCATATTTCTACAGTCATCAAATTTGTACATACGTTAACACTAATAATTTCGCATTCAAACGAGATAGATAATTATTATTGTTTCAGATCATATTTAATATAAAAATTGAAAATATTTATTATTTGAAAATATTTAGTATTTGCATTTATAAAATAATTTTTGTTGCATATTTCTTCAGTCATCAAATTTGTCATACGTGAACACAAATAACTTCGCATGCAAACAAGATAGAAAATTATTATTGTTTCGGATCATATGTAATATAAAAATTAAAAACTGAAAATATTTAGTATTAGAAAATATTCAGTATTTGCATTTATAAAATAATTTGTCTTTTAATTTAGTTTGACAAGGAAGGAATGATAGGGGTGGGGGGGTGGAAGAAGAAAGGTAGGGAGTAGGGACGAAGAGTAGCGGGCACACGTCGGCGAAAGAAGTCGACTCTCTGTCTCGGTAACAACGGCGAGAGAGAGAGGAAGAGAAAGGGACGAGCGTGGCGAAAGTCAGGCGCGAATGGGGCCCTGACTAGTTCGCCTTGGCGGTACGGTTTTCAGACGGAGTGGATGCCCGTTTCTTCAACCATGCGTCGAATCGTGTCATGCCCTGTGGTAAGTCTTTCTGACTCGCGGGTAGGGGCAAGGTGACCCGCTTAATGTCCCCCTTTACGAGGCGTTGCCACGCGCTTAAACCATCCATAGTTAGGATAGATACCTTAGAGCTAAGTGGTCGGTGAGTGCACCATTTGTTTTGTTTTGTGGGGGGGGGGAGAGAAAGGAAGAGTAGGAGAGGTAAGGAGAGTGAGGCTGCCCGGAGGCCTAGGTAAGGAGGTCCACAACCGGACTCGAAACCCGGAAGGGCTTGGGTTAACGAGGTTCCGGTCGGCGATGACCTTTTTTTTTTTTTTAGTCTGCGGAAGGCGCTGTTATAACGAAAGGAAAATCAACCAATATGGATTTCGTCATAAAAGGGAGGAGTCCCCCTTACCATTTTTTTTTTCCTTTTACAGCGACCGTAAGTCCCGACGTACGGCGTCGGCGATCCGGGGGCGGCTCTTCGGCGGAGTCCGCAACAATGTTGGGGAAAATAGTTCGGGGGTCCTGTCAGCAGACAGGAACAGGATGTCGTGATCCGGGGTTCCTACCCCTTCCTCCTCGGTTGCAGGAACCGGCGTCGTGTGTTCCCTAGGGGTACCCGGTGGAGACGGGGTATGCTCGGGACGCGATGGTGAGCCCGAGGGTTCCTCCGCTGCACGGGGAGACCCCGGAGTATCGGGGGCCCGGAAGCGGATGAAGCTCTCGGCTGCCGGTAACTCTTCCGTCGGTGGGACTCGTAGTGCCCGCGGAGGCGAAGGCGGGTCGACACAGTCGACGACGGTCGTCGACGTTCGGCCGACAACTTCGATAGGAGGAAAGGTGTATCTCCGATCCTCGTAAAACCGGGGTACCCGAAGGGACAGGGGTTCCGTCCGGGCGGTGCGCGGACGACGCTGTCTCGGGTCCCGTGTGCCGGGGCGACCGCGCCGGATCGCCACGAGCCCCCACTCACCCTCCCGGTAAAGTGCCGGGGCCTCAGGGTCGTATCCCTGAGGGGCAGCAGAGGCGACGACACGTACCGTTTATTAGACTTATTCCCAACAGTAATCCAAATCAGATATTCGAACTTCGAAAATACACTTTTCCCTCAGATGAACGTATTCAGTTCAGAACAGCAAATAATGTCCTTAAGCCCATTCCAACTGAGGAACGAATAGTATTAACAACGTCTAATGGTGAAGTCTTTGCAATATTGGAAAAATACAGGAAACAAACGGTACTCCGTGGAATGTATACACCAATTACCTACAGCGGAAAACGAGCGAAAATATACATGAACAGCGGGGAGGTTGAAGAATTAACCTCAGAAGAAGTCGCGGAATGTCCATTAGGCATCCATAACGGAATCCCTAAGTGTTTTACTATAACGCGTGTGTAGAAGATAATTTTTCACACTAAAAAATCGATTGAAAAAAACAGAACTTTTGTACGAAAAGAAAAATAGATGTCTATCGATACCAGCAGATTACTGCAGTCATTGGCCACAAATAATTCAAATAAAGAATTTTATTGTATTCAAATATGAGCCAGTTTTACACTCTATGACACAGATCTTCCGGTTTCTTGAATTCATGAACATTTTTTCTCTTCATATTGACAAACCATTGGTGTCAAACTTCAAACAATAGCTTTAACATGCTCTTACATCGAATATGTTCTCATAGTTTGAACAAGAAATTCAGTAGGGAAGTCAACCTTTTTCCGTAGGTCGAAACTCACACTTTGCGCTCGGTCTCTATGCTTTCTTTACATTTATTCATAGACCTTTTCAAATTAGAGGTGAAAACATTGACAACCATAAAGTAGTAATTTTGTAATTTTGTATTCCTTTTTGTTAAAGCTCCTTCTGCTTCACCATATGCATTTTCATCACTTGTCTCGGGCTTCGCGCTCGATTAAAGTGTTTTTCAAAATCCCAAAATGCGACGTTTTCTATTTTATGTTGAACTTCATTATATTAAATGTATGTGTTATTAACATCTGTGCATCAGACCGAGACTGCTTATTCAGATATTGCAAAGTAAAGTACAAATCTGATTCTGTATCATTTTTTCATTTTATTTACCCTCATAGAAATGTATGCAAACAATTTCTTTTCCCATATTTAAAGAATGTCCCTCTCTACGGTTTTTCACATGCCGTCAACTGGGGTAATTGTGGATCAATATTCGCGGTTTTTCCAGATCTTGCTTCGCAAAAATCATTAAATGTGTTTCGAGTAACAAAAGTTTTATGCCGTTGCATGTGACAGAAAATTACAAAAAAATTTTAAGAAATACTAAAAGACAATAATCTAATTTTATATCATTTTATTTTACCACTTCTTCGAATTTGAATATTTATTCTTTTCTTATTATACTATTTTTATGTATTTTTCTCATCTCATTATCAATATCATCTTATACCGTATTATATCTTATTGGAATTTAAAAAAATGTCGGTACCGTTGACAAAAAAAAAAAAAATACTGGTACTCACAATAAGGCATTCAGAAGATTTAAAACAATTTTAAACAAAATGTAGATTTTTCAATATTTCGGAAAAAAATAAGAAGCTTCTTAAGAATTTTGAAAGGTGCCAAGAGAATGAAAGATTTTTCCTAGATACAGATAAATAATTACAGTTTTTCAATTAGGCAGGATTTGAAAAATAATTTAAATGTTGAAAAGATTTGGAAAAATTTAGAGAAAAATGTCAAATATTTTTCACAAGCTTGGCTAGTCGTCGTTGTTGGTTGTGGGGTACCTCACCGTTCTAGGAGGATAAAGTGCACTTTATTCTTTGATCAAGTCCAACGCAGCAAAACTATTATCTGGCACATCACTTCGTTCAGAAACAAGCCTACAAGAAATTACAAAACCACTCAAAACAATTCGGTTATGAAGACACTGGAGATTCAGAAGTCCGCGTCCGCCTTGACGTCGTGAAATGTATAATCACGGAACTGACGAATTGATATGCAAGCTGTTATGTATATGCATGATCTCACGTGTAGTGACATCAAGGGCCTTAAGTTCATTCTTTGTCCATTGAGCCACCCCAAACGAGTAGAGTAGAACCGGGACGGCAAGCATGTTAGTCGCAGATATCTTGATCAACGCCGACAGATTGGATGACCAAATCTGTCGAAGAAGATGCTTATATCTGCTTCGGAGAGACTCCTTCACTGATGTTACCTCCTCAATGCGGCTTTGAGGCACGCCCAGGTATGTATATGTCTCACCAGTGTGAGGACGTCTAATAACACTTATATCCACAAGTTCAGTGTCCTGAGGGACGCGAACAATCTTTCCTCTCTTCAGATGAATTTGGGCACATTTATCCACTCCAAAGTGCACGCTCTGCCCCTATCGCTTGGAACTTCTTGACATAAAATGCGGTTACGGTATGCTAAGGTGGAAATGACACCGTCCTGGCATGTGAAAATAAAACTCTCTGTACCTGAATTAAGCCCTGATGATCTGAGAAGAGCAAAAGTTTGCTCCTTCGACAAGGACTGTTTTTCTACACTTTTTGGTGAAAGTTTCCGTGCATTTTCTTATCGAGTAGCTGTTAGTGAAATGTTGCAAACTCTGCTTTCTTCACTTCGGCTTTTAGAAGTGAAGAATACAGATGGATTAATGCACTTTCCTGACTTCTGATGTCAAAATTCAGGCCAAGGATCTCGGCCGCTTGTTCCGGGGCTTTGTAAAGGAACGCTCCTTCACCAATCATTTCGTGGTTCCTGACCACTTTTAGAAGAGGATCTCTGTCATTGTCAAAGATATAAGCTGTACTTAAAACAATTCGGTTATGAAGACCCTGGAGATTCAAAAGTCCGCGTCCGCCTTGACGGCGCACAGTTGTCTGGATCGAGAATTTACTATTCAAAATCACCTACAACCTACAATTCTCAACAGATTTTCAATTTTTTTGCTTAGAAGTGATCAGAGATAATTGAACAAGAGCGTATATGGATTCGATTTTTCAATTTTTGTTATTTTCTATTTTTTATATAAATAGACAAGGAGGGAAAGTGAGACTTTTTTTAATTATTATTTTTCATCTTCAAATCAATAACTTAATTAATCCCATTTTTGACGAAAATGGATGACGGAGTATCCAAAGAATATAAATAATCAACAGGATATTGAATCTAATCGTTATAAACAAATTATTTTAACAAAATGTTAACATATTGGAAATTTTGCTTCCAAGTATATTTGTGAGTTCGAATTGCATGATTTTATCAACAGGATCACGTTTGATCATGAAAATTTGTTGTATGGTATAATTTGTTTGTTTTATAAACAAATTATGTAAACAAATGCATAGTTTAGGCGTTTTTTGGCAGAAAGTAATCGCTTTTCTTCCTTAGTACCTTTAAATTCTATGAGTGGTAACATTTAGTGATTAAGATTGGTCATTCGATATTATTTGTTTATTTTATAAAGAAATGTTATGAACGAAAGCATATTTTAGTCATTTATAGGCAGAAAGTAATAGTTTTTCTTTCTAATCGTCTTCAAATTACATAGGTGGTGATGTTTAGTAACTAAGAATTGTCAATCGATATTATTTGTTTATGTTATAAACAAATGTTATAAGCAAATGCATAGTTTGACCATTTATATATAGAAACTATTCGTTTTTCTTTCTAATCGTCTTCAAATTACATAAGTGGTGATATTTAGTGACGAAGAATTGTCAATCGATATTATTTATGCTCTCTCTTACTCTAAGGTCTAGTTGCTAGTTTATTATATTTTTAAAGATGGTTGCCTACTGAATGAATAAACGTCGTCTGCGAGAGTGTTTTAAATCTACCAATAAAAGAGTCTCGCTCTATGCGAGCCGCGTATAACAAACCAACCCCTCCCGGATAGATGTTTATCTATTAGTTGACAACAGAAAATAACTAAAAAGGAATGCTAATTCTAAATTGATTTAAAATATATATGTATATATATATATATATGTACATTGTACACCTATCTTTAAAAATTCGGAGTTTAATGTGTCGCGTATAATCAGAGACCAAAAGTATAAAGATGAAATAATATTGATATAAGATTTTTATTTGTAGATGATAACAAACTTTACCTATTGATGACCTGTGTACATCCGTCAGAAGAATCAAAAAATCATTATTATCAACGCTTTAATACATTTGAAGCCAAATACTACAAGCTTCCATGATTTTTTCGCAACTGTCATAATAGATGAAAACCACCCAAAATAAACATTTCACCAAGAAAATTAAATAATTATCTGAATCAACCTAATTTTTTCACTATTTTAAATTGCATTCAATAATGCATTTATATACTGAACCTAACCCCACTCGTTAAAATTTCGCAGATTTTTGTATGAGCGACCTCGCCACATTTCTCGCCGCGCCACATTCACCGTTGATCCCCTATCTCTTAAACAATTATTCAAATTAGGCGCCTTGCGCCTACAAAAAAGAGTTTCGTAGCCTATTACGACGTAAATAAGTCGTTTAAGCCACCCCCTCACATGCTTTCCCTCTCCTACTCCCTCTAGATTTCCTTACATCCCCTTTCCACACTTCAACTTTCGCTTCCCCTCCTTTTCACAACTTTTTCCCCATCTACTTCTCCCTCTCCTTTCTTCCCACAGGTTTCCCCTCACTTCCTTCACTCCATTAATTTTCCCTCACTACCCTGAGTTTCCTGAGTTGTGAGTTGTTAGTTGTGAAATTTTAGTTGTGAGTTGTATGATAGACGTTTATTTTTCGGCCTACTGGCCTCAAAAAATTGACTTGCTTACACATTCATTTTTTATAGAATTTACTTCAATGCTGACGTCCATCCACATCTTATCTCTAATGTCACTCGCTCTTATCGTCTCGCCTGCCTCGCTTCGCCTCGCCTCGCACGCATGTTTCTAATTTCTCGCTTTGCCTCGCATTGCCCAACTCTGCCTCTGCATCTAATACCTAATACTTATCTGCTATTCACAAAATTTACAGTTTACTTATGGGGCATAATTTCTCAAGTGTACCCACATTAATTCATTTTGATAATTATTTATCAAAGTAGAGGGGATATAATTTTTGGGTTTTGAAGCAAAGACTTACATTCAAACATTTGTAACTTTTTTCCTATTGTCTTAAACAGAATTTAACTATACATTTTTTTGATAGATTTTTTCACAAACTTACTGGTGGTCATAACGATTTTCAAAAAAGTCCAAATTTGACCCTAATTTTTGAAAATCAAAAATGAATTTGACTTTTTTTCAAATTTATACACTTTTTTTTCTTCAAAATAGTTTCAAAAGAAAGCTGAGATTTTTTCCTATGAGGAGCCTGATTTTCAGAGTGGCGAATTAATATGTCTTTGAGTAATAGAACGATACGTAAACAAGATGCCACCATAGGGCGGGTGGCGCGCGATATCCCCTAGTGTGCTCACGTCGAGGATCTTTGTACAACGTTTTAGTGCCAGTTTTTTAAGTAGAGTAATATTATATGGTAATATTATGTGTCTTTCTGTTCAATTTTTTGGCGATAGTTTCAACAGTTGTTTTCTTTGCACCTATACGCAGTAGCAAATTATCGTCCCTACTTGTATGGACGGGAATTTATTTTGACCTGCCATCACGAACTGGTGCATTGGATTGAATCCGTCATTGGAGCGACTCCGAAAACTCGTCCGACGAAACGACTGTTCAGTCCAAGCCCCATAAAGTGAAATCAAATTCAAGGGTATATACTATCACACAATGTTCAATGAGTCAGGACAGGCAAAATAAAAGGAAAACATTAAATCATTCCTATGAAACTCAGGAGAAAACACCCCTTGGTAATCTAAAGGGGACCTCATCGGACTGCCGACTACAAAGAAAAGTGCAAAGTCCAAAACTGAGGCTATAAGTCTTTCGGGGGCAAAGGAAAAACCATCCATCCCAAAAACAACCTAATAGCCCAACAACTGAATAGCCTTGATCGAGAAGAAAGTAACATAGAAAACAGATGATTATTATTTATTGAAATTAATTAAAATCAAAGTAACAGAGCATATTTCCAGGGGTCAAGCCAATACCTCCACCTGAATATATCACGACCAGTACGCGGTAAACAGACCAACAACGTAGCTGAAATAGAAGCTGCAACAGCAGATGCTGTCAAAGCACATGAAGCACGGATGAAAAAACTTTGCATCAATACAGATTCTAAATTTTTAATAGATAGTGCTACCCAATGGATTCATTACTGGAAAGAGAGTAATTGGAATACTAAGAGTAATCAGCCAGTTACGAATCAAACAGAATTCAAAGACTTGGAAGAAGCAATCGCTCCCATTGAAGTGGTCTGGAATCATGTATCCAGTCACCAGGGCATACAGGGAAACAAAAGGGCCGATCAACTCACTTGTCAAGGAATTAAAAACGACGTTCGTCATCAGAACGAAATTTTAAGCAAGAATTCAAATCGCCTGGAATCTAATCAACTGATCGTGGATATAGCCCCCATACTCGAAGATGAAACGGATAGCGACAATAGTGCAGAAGAGCTGGCATTAAATGACCTAAAGGCAGACCTTCAGAAATCATTTTCTAAATTTGACAATTGATTAGGAGAAAATCATTCTATACTATGGGATCATGAAGGCATGGACGAGACTTCTTAACTTGCATATACAGCCGTTTCGGATGGCGAAGAGGATTTTGAAATCCTACAAGAATTAGAAGTAATCGATCCATGCGATGAGTATGATGATGAACAATTTTCTAACAGAGTGCGAAATTTTTTAGAGAATTATGTGAACCAAGAAGAAGTACTGAATCCCTCAAGAGACGCACTACAAATAGAAAGAGAACTTCTGAATGAGCCTACTAAAGAGAAGGCAGAAGATCAGAAAAATCCTGCATTAGAAATTAAGAAATTAAGGACCCCGTGATAACTAGCAAAAGCAATGTAAAGTTTAAGTATACACCGGAAGTATTGGGATCGCCTATTCTTAGCAAGCAGCCACCTAGAATGTTTCTATTCCCTACACCTCGAACTGAAGTAGCCCCTAGAGCTGGATCTACACCATATCCTAACTGAGAAAGACAAGACGGCAAAATATTAGAGTCAACAAAAAAGCGATCAGAAATTAGGCCAAAACGATTACAATCCCAAGCTGAGACAACTGAGAATACCGTTTCCTTCACATCCTTGCCTATGATCAATCTAAACAACATATTTATAGATCCCTCCTCCTCCAATAAAGAGGAAATCAAAAATGCACTCCCAGAGTCAGGAAAATTAGTGGAAGGCACAAGACAACCTAAGATCATTCATCAGTGGACAGAGCCTCTAACTCACAAGAGCGATGACTATGCCCATTTCCTGTCCTGCGACTGTGAACGAAAAAATTCCATTGCCAAGCTATATGTACTACTAATATGAAATCATCGCATATTGTAAAAAAACTCAAATTTCCTGGAAATAGTACAATTTGCCAACAAAAAATCAATATTATAGAATCAAAAAACGAGTCAAATATTTCGCGGAATATTGCGTTTTGTGTCATGACGTCGATAGGTGGAAATATCAGCCGCCTGAGAGGTTAGTACATGGTACTGCAACTGCATACGACTTTTTGGAGAAAATCGCTGAAACTTAAAGGTCAGGTATAAAGGTCTGCATAACAATCTTTTCAAGTGTAGAATGCATTTGCGCAATTCCGTTTCTCCATCCTTTTATCGGTCGAAGACCTTTCAGTTTCACAAAATACAAGCAACTGTCCGAAATTTCAGGTTAGAGTACCACTAACCTGACATTTAGGATATTTTATTTTATTTCGTAAAACTGAAAGGCCGTGAATCGACAAAAGAATGGAACATGACTGAGAAAATAGATTCTACGCTTGAGAAATATTTCTATTTATACATTTATGACTTTTACGTTTATAATATTTTCTCGAAAACGTCGTGCGACGTATTCCCATGACGTTGTAAAACAATACTCAATTCAAGGCTTCCCGCTCTGCGGGCCTCTTTTTTTAATTGGTCAGCCAATGTACGGAGGAGAATATAACGGGACCGTGGTGGGAGTTTCCAGAACTGCGCAAATGGAAATAACCGTCTACAGCCGACGGGCAATAAACGGCGTTAGGGGATAAGGGAGTTGGAGAATAGGCAAGACTCCACTGTACTTACAAACCAATTTAAAAAGATTAAAAATAAAGTTACTGAAGAAATAAAAACTCAACAAAAAATGAAACCAATGAATCGATTAAGAGAACACAGGGTAATCCTAGAAAAACTAGGATAGCTACGAATTCTATCCTTAGCTATGATAAGAAAAATAATGACATAAATTAAATAAAGCAACTAAAAGTATTAGACACAGAAATAAGTAATCCGTTTCAGATCTCCAACGAAATGAATATGTATTTTCAAAATGTTGCGATAGACTTAGAGGAAAATATTAGTGACAGTACTTTTGCACCACCAAAAATAGAACGTGATAAACTCATGACAGATTTTACTTCCATAAGTAGCGTTGAGTTAAACTAAATTGTTTTATAGTTTCAGCAAAAAATCGTGCAGCGGGAGATGGCAATATTACTACAAACGAATTTCTGATACTTTATTCAGCAATAAAAACTACCCTACTGAAAATTATTATTAAATATTTTGAACTAGGAGAATTTCCAAATATATTAAAAACAGTCAAATTGTTCCCACACACAAAGAAGGGACGAAAACTGAGGCCAGTAATTATGGACCGATATCACTTTGAGTGCTTTCTCAAAAATATATGAAAAAGCAATGAAAAGTAGACTTCTTGCTAATGTTAATGAAAATTATTGCATAGGAGCTGCACAGTATGGATTCTAGGAAAAAAATAGCGCGCAGTCAACAATTACGGATTATACAGAATACATTTCAGAGAAGATTGGTAAACAGGAAATAGTTACAGCAGTTTTTGTAGACTTAAAAAAAGCTTTTGACACAGTTAGCCACGTTATTTTAAATAAAAAGCTATCTAAAATAGGTGTCAAAGATAAAGCTTTGAATTTACGAAGGACATACCTTGCAAACAGGAAACAGTATGTTTATGTGAACGCTAAGAAGAGTAAAGAAGTCACAGTTAAAGTAGGATTTCCGTAGGGATCTGTATCTGTATATATATATAAAAACTAAGGGTTAACAACCACCGCAGGGTCCCACTGGGAGTAACTGTCATCTAAAAAATGACATCGGCTCCCAGTAGGACCGCGGGTACGTCCTTTCATAAGTACTTTTGAACGTCCTTTTATACGTACTTTTTTACGTCCTTTTGTTCGTCCACTTTTTCAGATCCTCAATGCGGTTCGCAACGTCGGCTCCGAGATAGAGATCCTCTATGGGCTTGAAGTTTCGAGGATTCTTAAACTGTATGGTGCAGAATTCACCTTTTAAACATTCCGGGCGCATGTATGAATCTATAAAACTCCTACAAGTTTTCTCGATATTGCTTTTCAGCTTGTGAATTTGAGGATTCTCTGACTGCATAAGTTTATTCAGTTGGTTGAAGGTAGGCAACACAAATTTCAAAAAAAGTAGGAACAAAAGCGTAAATTCGTCACTCATTATTTCCAGAATTTCACTGGCTGAATTTGCAGCGACTTTTTTTCCGCCGGTGATTGCATTCGTGAAGAAAAGCTTCAAAGTGAAGAATTTCTGTATGAGACGTAGAACCACTTCTTCCAAAGATAACCATCTTGTGTTAACATATCGCAGAATCCTGGTTTCTGGTATTTGTGTAAACTTTTGGAACTCTTTATATAAGCTGATTCTAGAAAAACTAGACTTAAAATAGTTGTAGACACAGCAACAAAATTTTTTAATTTCAGGTGGTAATTTTTCACAAGCTTCTGATGCACAAAGATTAAACGAGTGACATGTACATTTTATTATGAACAGATTAGGCACATCTGCTTTCAGCAAAGTTGCAACTGACTGGTTGGATCCGGTCACCACATTGGCACCATCAGCTCCGTATCGGATTAGATTTCCACGATAAGGAATATTGTTCTTAGTAAAAGTCTCAACTATAGCTGCCTGAAGAGAAATTGCATGACACTTTGGGACATGAATCAAATAATAAAATAAGTCCTTAATTACATTGTCAACTTTCACTCGGACAATCATGGCCAAACTTTTATGGCACTAACATCGGTGCCTTCGTCTACCAAGAGGGAGAATTTTGTTCGCCGCAAAATTACGTTGATTTTTTCTTTGTTGAATTAACCTGTGACGTTATTTACAATAACTGTTGTCTCAGTCCTGGCGCTGTGAAATTGTCCAGCAATTTCTGAATCTGGAAACATTTTGCGAAACAGATGAGGCATATGATCCACAGTCAGAATTACAATTTTATGTTCCACTAAAAATCCTGCTGAACTGTTGCTTTTTGTCCTTTTTTTTTTGTTCTAGGTGTTTCTTCGTTTTAATGTGTTTCTCAACGTCAGTTTTGCCCCCAGAACCAATGCTGATGTCAAATTGGCACGATTATTCTCAAATTTTTCCTGTGTAACGTCTCCTTGTTCATCAGACTCAAACTCGTACTCCTCGTCCGATTCGTTAATTTCTCTCTCTGTGTGAACCGTTTCCATCGCTGTAAGAGAAAAACTAGTTAAGAAATAATTTTCTTCGAGTCAGATTTACTTTTGCAAACGTTTAACTTCTCTGGTATAAACTCTCAGCCATTTCGTAAATTTAGTTTTGAGACTGCAAAAATACACGGTTTTAACTTTTAAGTACCGTTTGTCAGGAAAGTGTTTCTCGATGTGAGGAAGGGGGATTACTCATTGGTTTTCGAAAAAACTAATTTGTTCGGCTAAAATAGAAAAGTTTCGGTGAAAATTAGTTAATAAATAAATCACCGATATTTTCTTAAGTATAAAAGAAATTTAAGGTTAGGTACAATATATCTGTCGCACAACGGATTATTAATACACAACTTATTATTTTTTATACATAACACTCGGATTAAAAAAGAATCGGTCGTTTTTTAAAGTTACAATCAACCAGTGATAATCATGCGATAATCGTAAAGAGAAATTGTAAATTAAACTTACCTGAGGAGGAATGCCTACCTATCACTACCGAGGAGGTGAAAAACGTATTAAGAGGCATGAAGAACTATTCCGCTCCTGGACTAGATGGTATCAAGACCTACTGGTGGACGTCGGATTTGGTCTTCCGAACTGTCGGTGCGGAACAAAGTATCTGCGACGAACATGCTGGCCGTCCCGGTAGTACTCTATTCATTTGGAGCGGTTCCATGGACGAAAGACGAGCTCAGATCCCTCGACATCGGGAGCAGTAAAGTTATGCACATGAAAAAAAGCATGCACCTTAAATCTTCTGTTCCGTGACTTTCCATCTCACACCGTCAAGGTGGGCAAAGGAGCGTTACTGTACAAAGCACCAGAGGAGGCTACTGAAACACTTGACCTTAACTTCAATATCATGGATGTGCAAAATACATCGAATCTTATCCATCTCGCGTACTCACTCCTAAAGGCCCGGATTAAAAAAGCACAGGAGAAAAACTTCCGCGAACAGCTCCTCGACAAGAAGATGCACGGCGTTTTTCGCAGAAATGTGGAGGATCTGCCGATGTCGTGTGATCTAACATTTGCTTTCCTTAAATCATCCGGATTAAAGTCGGGCACGGAGAATTTTATTTTTGCAAGTCAAGACGGTTTCATTTGCACTCTAGCATACCGTCGCCACATTTTCAGCCAAGACATTCCCGATGATTCATGCACACCCCGAGCATCTAGGACACATACTATCTAGTTGTTGAACTCATGCAGGAACGACCTACATCTAAAGGCACAATGCGGCACTGAGAGTACTTTAATATCATCTCTGCCTCTCTTACGGCATCAGCCCAAATACCGCTCCGCTAAACACTCCTAGGGAAATAGAGTCAATTGTCGAGAATGATAAGTGTCCGTTATACTGGAACTTGATATTTTCGACAATTGTTTCTGTTTTGCACTCGAGGCCTGAAATAGTTCTTCTTGTTTTCGAGAAACGAACCATGTCCGTTATCGAATTTTCGGCACGAGCTGACAAAAACATCATAGCCAAGGAAAATGAAAAGAAAGAGAGGTATAAAGACGTTATAAGGGATTTGCGACGGTTATACTCGGATTATTCCGTTAAGCTAATCGTACTGATCATCGGCGCTCTTGGAGGTGCCAAGGTTTCACTGTTTAATAGTCTAAAAAGCATCCCTGCGTTTCAAAAGAATGCTGAGGCACTAGCGGGGAAAATGCAGAAGGCGGTCGTCCTTGGATCGCTCCGTGTCCAGAGGGTACACGAGACTTTTGCCGAATCATAGTATCGAATTCGTCGCAGACTGGCCACCCATCTCACGGTTTTGAGACGTGGTTACAACCGAAATTTTACTGCGATTTCGCTGGGAGCGGGTGCAATTTTTAAGATTAGCACCGTTTCCCGGCGAAATCCTGCGGTTGTCCTTATGACAAGCTTTTAACTATATATATACATATATATAATGTCTTTTGAGGTCATGGAATAAAGCTTGGATTAGTTTCTCTGTGATTAAGGTATTAGGTTTATTAATTCCTGTAATATATTTGGTCTTCACACTTATTTCCTAGATTATTTATATAGAATAGTAATACCTGTAATTAAAGAAACGACATTTACAGCTTATATCTAACACTCTATGTTCAATTATAGAACTCTTCATAATTTTCACGTGTTCTGGTAATTCGTGCTCTTCTCTCCTCCCCAACTCCCATGCGCATGTCCATTTAATTACAACGTAGCCGAAGCTCGTTATCATTGAGCGGCAACATTCAAATTCCAGAGAGAAGAAATATGGCGTCGTATTTCTTTACATACATACATACATATACAATATATATATATAAATAATATTGTTGAAATTTACCACGTTAATCACTGGTATTTTTATGTCCACTGATTCCTGTGGTAATATTACACTTTTACGATAAAATTGAGACAAATATTGTGAAATTGCACTGTTAATCGCTGCAAGCTCAAAATAAACTTGTAGAATTAACGCATGAATCATAGTAAAACGTTTACAAACTAACTTGCAATTTTCAAACACTTTTTTACAGTGTAGGACTCATTTACCCGAAGTGTCAATTTTAAATAAATTTTGTACAAAAGTTATAAATAAATTTTTTAATTCATAAAATTCGAATTTTTCAAATTGGCTCAATCGATTTTGATGGATCAAATAAATTAAATCTATTTATTAATCCTTCAAGAAAAACAACTAATTCTTTCTAAGAGAAGGGGCTAAAAAAATGATTGTAACTTTGTAACCATTTTTTTGTAATGAAATTTTGGTGGCTAAATCGCCATTTTTTCTGTAATACCGTAAAGTCTCCCGTATTTTCGTGTCCTTGAAACGTAAAGCTTCTTTATTTTTAAGCCTGGAGGGGCCCCCACCTATACCGCGAGTGGGCAGGTTCTTTTTATCAAGCGACGTTCATTGGCAAGCAACTTTTTCAACTACGCATGTACCGAAAAAACATGGGTCGATTTTAAATCAATAAGTACTATCAATAGTAATAAACAGATAAATACAGCCAACATTCCTAGAACTGCTGTTTCTCCACGCAGTTTCTCAGCTCAAGGGGCGAGAGACGGGTGCAACTCTTAAACAAAAAACACCAGCAGCGTAGGAACAAAGACACAGTTAGTCACATGCAGAGATTGCGCGATATTATGAATTCCAATTGGAAACGTTTCAGACGGCCCCGATTTGCGCAGTTGAAAATGTCGTGGTCCGTTGGTCAGTGTTTTTTTTTTTTTTTTTGACGAATGACTTGAAAAATGTAAAATTTGCTGGAAATAATACAAGTTTCCAACTAAAAATCAATATAATAGAATCAAAAAGCGACTCAAGTATTTCGCAGCAATGCTAGGCTAGGTGAAAATGTCAGCCGTCAGCAAGGTTATATCATATTATAGGACTGCAACTGCACACGAGTTTTTGGAGAAAATTTCTAAAGGTGAAGGTAAGTGATTAAGGTCTGAAGAGTAATATTTCTCAAATCTTTTCTCTCTGTCATGTCCCATTCTTTCCTCGAGTGGCTACCTTTCATTATCGCGAAATACAAGCAACTTTCCGAAATTTGAGGTTACTAATTTGAGGTGCCACTAACCTGAAATTTAGGATATTTTACTTTATTTAGTGAAACTGAAAGGCCGTCAATCGACAAAAGAATGGAACGTGACTGAGAAAATACACTCTACACTTCAGAAATAATACTCTTTGTATATTTATGACTTTCACGTTTAGAACATTTTCTCGAAAGTCTGCATTCCCATGTCACAGACCCGGAGGAGAGTGTATAGGGACCGTGGTGGGAGTGGACGGAACTGCGCAATTTAAAATAACCATATACGGGGGGCTTGAAATATGGGGGTCTTGAAATAGTGGAGACTACTGTATACTCATATCCAAGGTAAAAATATATATTTTTTGAGATGAGATTAAAGGATTATTTCATTGTTTAAAAATATATGTATGACCCCTAATATGTATGTAATTCAACGAGAATGGGAGGGGGGGCAACTTCACTTTTAGCGAATAACATTTTTTAAGGGGTTAGCTATCCTTGCACGTCACCTATTATCCAGACATGCAAGAGACAGGTTTAATTTGTTAAAATTACCAATTAAACAGCATGGAGTATCTTCTTTTATATATATTTATATATATATATATATATATATGAGTTTTGTAATTGCACAGACAATTTTAACTAATACTCTAGCTCTTACTGTAAATGCTAAATATATAATGTACAACATTTTTTCCCCTTAGCTAAACTCTTTAAAAAACCTATTCTGTTATGCTACTATACTTTGCAGGAATTATCCTATTCTCTTATCCTCTTATCCTCTTATCCATGAATTATCCTTGAAGTGTAAAATTATTAGATTAAAACACATGATATTAAAATACTGCTTCTTCATTAAATTTGCGAATCACATCTTTATTAAATAAGATCTAAAGGGAAACCTTTTGGAATTCTAAGAGAAGAGAATTTTATAAATTTTCCTATTGAAATTAATGATTAAGTTTATGATACATTGGTTCAGCAATTATCTAGATAACTGTAGTCAAATTTTTGAATTAGTCCTTTTCTGGGGAAAACTATTAACATATCAAAAATGTTCCTTTTGCAAACAATACCACGCTTACATTTCAATTTCGAAAACAAAACTTGTCCGATTTTGAACGATGATTACAGCGATTATGATTAAAATATAGAAATCTTGCATTTTTGACAAAAGTCTAACAAAAAATATTACATTTCAATCGAGAAAACAAAACTTGTCCATTTTTGAACTGTGATTCCAATAACTATAACTAAAATATTGAGACTTTATGACTCTGTGCCAAAAGTTGAGCAAAAAAGGTTTTCATTCGTTTTTTCATTATTGAATCGTTCACTCACATAACTGAATATGAGATATCCACAAAAAAATGACGCTCTTTGAGCGAACTTTTATGATGATCGCAGAAAAAAGGTGTACACACTACCGGTGGAAATTATGAGCTGTTTGAAAATATTGGCCCTCATATGTGTTTAGACATCATGTTAGAAACACTGGAAAAATATATTCTGGTTCTTCCAGAATTTACTATCTCAACTTTAACTGTTTGCATGAGCTAGAAGAATTGCAGGAAAAACAGAAATTTCGTGAACGCAATCTCTCAAGTCTTACATTCAATTCGAGCCAAAAGAAATAAAGATCTTTATGCGTTCGCGAGAAAATAAATAGAATGCACGAGCATGAAATGACAGCTCAGATCGGGCTTCGCGGGATTCAACGGTCTCGCCAGTTCCCTGGTTTGTCGAGGCAGGAGCGAAATTAGTCATAAGAGAGTGGCGCTTACTCGGAAATTACGTTTGCGAAAGTTTTATTTTTTTCCTGAAAATTTTCCTAATTTATGCAAAAACTTCAAGTTGAGATAGTAAATTCTGGAAAAACGATAATATATCTTCCCAGTATTTCTCACATGATATATAAATAACTGTATAAGCCAATCATTTAAAATAGAGCTCAGTCGATTGAAAATTTCATAAGCTTTAGAAGGGTCCGAGTAAAAAGTTCGTATTTCTTTTCTTAATGGAGTTGTTATTCTCCAAATGCAAGTGTGATTTTTAATAGAACCTACGGAGAGCACGCATACAATTTTCGCCGGTAGGTATGTAGAACGACAAAAAATAAAAATAATAAGAATGTACAGATGCCTTTTACTTCTTCCTTTCGATGGGTGTTGTTTCAGTGGTTTCTGTGTTGGGTTTCTTCTTCTCTACAAAATTAATAAGAAGATCAAAAGGTGAATAATACAAAGCAAATGAAACCATTCATTGCGGTGTGTACAAAGGAAAAGTACGTACTTTGGACGCTTTCTGGATACAGTTGTCAAAGCAGAACGCCAATATGCTGTTTCAGATAGTACCCAACCTTCTTCAATCTTTTTCCTACCTCTACTCCATTCAAATTCTCCTTCCTTAGTCGCTTCTCTAAACAAGCTGCAGTAATGGGTATTAGAACTTTCCCCCGAGCATCTAGGACACATACTATCTAGTTGTCCAACTCATGCGGGAACGACCTACATCCAAAGGCACAATGCGAACCATGTTCGTTGTCGAATTTTCGTCGCCGGCTGACAAAAACGTCATAGCCAATGAGAAAGCAAAGAAAGAGAGGTATAACGACCTTATAAGGGAGTTGCGACGGTTATACCTGGAATATTTTGTTAAGATAATCGTCTTGATCATCGGCGTTCTTGGAGGTGCCAAGGTTTCACTGATTAATAGCCTGAAAAACATCCCTGCGTGTCACCAAAATGCTGAGACACTTGCGGGAAAAATTCAGAAGGCGGTCGCCCTTGGGTCGCTCCGTGTCCTCAGGGTGCATGAGACTTTTGCCGGATCATCATATTGAATTCGTCGAAGACTGTAACCACCTATCTCACGGTCGTGAGACGTGGTTAAAGCTGAAGTTTTACCGCGATTTCGCTGGGAGCGGGTGCAATTTTTCAGATTAGCACCGGATTTCGCCGAAATCCAGCGGTTGTCCTTTTGACAACCTTTACAGCAGCCCATCTGCGCATCCTGAGAGTGGCCTATATTGACTACCGGAAAGCTTTCGATTCATCCTCTCATAGACAAATCATCTATCTGTTGGAAAGCTTGAAGTTTCATCCACACATAGTGAGATGCAGTGACATCGATGCCCCTTTGGAGAACTAGATTTACTATCTCAGCTAGAAATTATCGTGTGACAGCGAATAACGTCACCTGCCAGAGGGGCGTCTTGCAGGGCGATACCATGAGCCCTCTGCTCTTTTGAATCACACCTCTGCCTCTATCTCTTGCACTACGAAATTCTCCTGGATAGCTCTGCGGCTACACTAATCATCGCGCGCATAAGGTCACTCATCTATTTTATATGGATGACCTGAAGATCTATGCTTCTGGTGCAAGCAAACTTCAATCTTGACCCTGGAGAGACCAATACATACCTGGGCATGCTTCAAAGCCGCATTCCGGACGTAACGTCAGTGAAGGAATCTCTCCGATGCAGATACAAGCATCTTCTTCGACTGAATTGTTCTTCATATCTGTCGGCGTTGAACAAGGTATCTGCGGCTAACATGCTTGCCGTCCCGGTTCTGCTCTACCCCTTGGCCTGCATTTTAACGCTAGAAGGGAGGAAAGTGCATTACTCCATCTAGATGCTTCACTTCTAAAAGCCGAACTATAGAAAGTAGAGGTAGAAAAATTCCGTCTACAGCTACTCGACAAGAAAATGCACGGAAACTTTCACAGAAATGTAGAAACACAGTCCTTGTCGCAGGGGCGACCTTTTGCTTTTCTCAGATCATCAAACCTTAATTCAGGTACAGAGGGTTTTATTTTTGCATGCCGGGATGGTGTCATTTCCACCTTAGTATACCGTGACCGCATTTTATTTCAAGAAGTTCCTAGCGGTAGGTGCAGAGCGTGTCATGCACACGCTGTGTACCCCGAACACATACAATCGGGCTGTCCCACTCATGCAGGAACGACGTATCTCTACATACATAATGCTGCCCTAAGAGCACTTTATTACCATCTTTGTCGCTCTTACGGTGTTGGCCGCGACTCAGCCCTGCCGAACGCTCCAAGGGAGATAAAGTCAATTGTCCAAAACGAGAAGTGCCAAATTTTATGGAACTACGATTTTCGGACAGCAGTCTCCGATGCACACTCGAGGCCTGACATTATTCTCCAAGACTTCGAGAAACGAACTATATTCGTGATAAAATTCTCGGCACCTTCCGAATACAACATCACTGCCAAGGAGAAAGAAAAGGAGGAAAGGTATCAAGACCTTAAAAGGGAGCTGCAACGGGAACGTTACAAGAAGCAATAAATATAGCAAAACAAGCAGAATGGGAAGTAGAATTTGAGGGTGGATTAGACAGAAACGGAGTTGAAAAAAAAGGAGATCAGAATGAAAAATCCGATGAAGTGGTAAAGAATGAGGGATATTATAATAGCAATACGCGCGATTGTTTTCGCCCATATTACAGTAACGCTCGAGCTAGGAAATGTGAGGCAGGTCATGGCAGAGGCAGAGGCGGAGCTCGGGGTGGTGGTAGCAGTAAAGAATTAAGCAAAGGCGAAAGTTCGAAACCGTCTGAAATTTAATATCATAAATGTGGAGAACCGGGCCATTGGGCACGAGGATGTGTGCGCACAGTGAGTTTTGATGGAAGGCGTTGTTTTAATTTCAACCAGAGTGGGCATTTCTCTCGCGATTGCAAATATCCACCAGAAAATTCGCCTGAATGTTTTGTCTGTAGAAAAACTGATGACTTTGCTCGAGATTGTCCTGAAAAAGAAAAGGATAGTCGTAATAAAAATAACTTAAACTGTAATTACTGCAAAAAGTCAGGTCACTCATATGAGAAATGTTTTAAACGTTCAAATATGGTAGCTGCAAATCGGGAAAATAAAAAGGATAATTTAAACGAGAAGTAAGTTTGTGTGAATGGTGCGACGGACACTTTTGTAGTAGATACAGGAGCTGAATTAAATTTAATGAAGGGAAGAAAGGTAAAAATGGGGACACCTGTAGATTTTCAAGTCAAATATAATTTATTTGGAATTATAGACCAGGGCGTAAAAACTTCTGGGAAAATATATATAGATATTAAAGGGGTTGCTTGTCCATTCCAAATAGTGCCAAACAATTTTCCTGTGAGTTGCGATGATATGTTGGGAATGCCTTTCCTAGCTGATTCAGTAATTGATCTGCCAACAAAAACAATAAAGCATAAATTATGAGAATTTCCATTTACTACCCCACCTGAAAAGGGAACAACCCTAATTTGAAAAGCAAGAACAAAGCAATTAGTAACTTTGCCAGTAATTAATACAGATTCATCTGAGGGTTATTTGCCCTTAATACCGACGGGTCCGGGCGTGTATTTGGGAGATTCTTTAGCGACCGTAAAGGACGGAAGTACTCGTGTTTATTGCGTTAACACTAATATCAGGGACGTAGAACTATTAGTTTCACCCGTGATTTTAGAAGAATTTGAAATCGCTAAAATTATTTTGGGATCTGAGAAGGAGGGCAATATCAAAAATAATTCAGAAATTATTCCGTCAAACCGAATGGAAGAATTAGAAAAGGAACTTCACTTGGGAAATTTAAATGAAGAAGAGAAGGAAAGTCTTTTGAAAACTGTAGCTAAATTCCCTTATCATTTTTTCTTGAAAGGGGATAAATTGGGAGGCACAAATGTTATTCAACACAAAATTAATACTGTAGATGATGTTCCGGTAAATAGGGGTAACTACAGGTATCCAGCAGTACACAAAGAGGTAATAGATAAAGAAACAAAAAATCTAAAGAGTCATGGCGCGATATCCCCTTCAAAATCAGCGTATAATTCACCAGTTTGGGTAGTACCAAAAAAAGCAGATTCAAAGGGGAGCAAGAGGTGGCGAATGGGGATAGACTATCGCGCCCTAAATGAAAAAAACTGTAGGGGTGCCTACCCTATCTTAAATATTACAGACATTTTAGACCAACTCGGGGGCGCTCAGTATTTTACTGTGCTTGATCTCGCGTCCGAATTTCACCAGATCGACATTGACCCGGTGGACAGGCATAAGACGGCCTTTACGACTTTGTATGGATTATTTGAATTTAATCGAATGCCTTTTGGGCTTAAATCAGTACTGGGAGCCGATGTCATTTTTTAGATGACAGTTGCTCCCAGTGGGACCCTGCGGTGGTTGTTAACCTTTAGTTTTAAATTATATATATGTACAGGTATAGAGATGGAGTTGATACATTATTTACCAATGAAGAATGTCCTTGTGCAAACGTTGGTGTCGTTCCATCTATGCAAAAGAAGTAAGTATTAATATGTATGCCCTTTGTTTGTATATATGTTTTAGGATCGCGTTTCAGGTAAAATGGGTAACCCTGTCCTTAAATTATCCCCTCGCAGCTTATCAAAACAGCTACGCCTGGCAGCTAGCTCGCACTCTGGTAGCATCAGAGGCGTGTGTCGAGGTTTGTAATTTATTACATTTCTTAGGGTTCTTGAGTTAGCTATGATTTTGGTTGATTCTTGCAATGGATTTAACATGGCTCGTGGTGTTTCTCCAACCTTTTCATTAATTACTAAATTGGGAGTTGAAGAACTTTCAAGAGTGTTTCAGGAAGATTCTACTTGTTCTGGAGTATTTGCATATTTATTTTCTTCACTATTTTCTTCATTTCTAACTTCTTGAGTTTCAAGTTAATATAGTTCGTTTTCAGCCCGATTTATAAATGAGTTTATTCTTTGATGGAATTCCGTTTTACTATCTAATTCAAGTTCCTCGGTACTTTTTATATTGAATTTTTGTTTTGATTCCGTTCCTTTAGAATCAGTTATACCCTCGAGGGTAGTCACCGACTCCTTATCTATGAAAGAAATCGGTTTTAGCGGGTTCGAATGCGTGACTATGTGATTATGCCAAAATGAAATTTTAACTTTTTCTTGTCGAAGGTATTCTCTTCCTAGAATTTCTTATAAGTGCAGAACAAAATCTGGTGAGACAACGTAAAAAACTACCAAGGATTTTTCTATGGGTAGCTTTATTATGCCTATAGAGGGAATTGTTTCTGGAGTCAATTCTGTTATGTCTATAGATTCATCTTCGTTTACTAATGATTCTTCATCTAACGAATTTAGTTTTATAATATTAATATCGGCTCCTGTGTCCATTAAAAATGAAACTTTTGTTTTATTGAAACTAGGTGATGAAAATTCTACTGCTGGGGATTCCAAATTAAATTTTGAATTTAAACTTGTCCGTTCGTTCTAATGACTTATACGCCTGTACAACGCTTCTAGTTCTTCGTGCACGTCGTTGCGTTTATACGACAAACGGATTATTAGTTTCAATGCTTTGTATCTGTTGAATAAGGGGGTTGAATACTGATTTCATCTCCTCCTGATCTTAAAATAATCAAGCAATCAAAGAATTTACTGGCGTTTTCTTCTTGTCTCATTCTAATAGTAGAATTTTTCATGTAGGTACCACGCATAGGTTTTACGAGGGGCAAAACGTTCTTTCAAGTGTTTAACTAAATCATTAATTGTTCCAAATTTCTTTCCGTGAATGCTATATCTGGCCGCAACCTTTAATCGGGCTAAAACGGCTCTAAGGTATTGTTTTTTTACAATTTGCTGGCACAGAAGATTCCCCATTGATTATGTTCTGAATGAAGTCTCTAGCGGGCATGTTTTTTCCATCATAAGTAGGGATGTTTATAACCTCCTGTTGTATGACATAACACTCGGCCATCGAAGTCATCATGGCTTCATTGAGTGTACGATTCATATCGTCGGTAAATTGAGTTTGATTTGGATTGTTAGACATTTTGTTATATATATATATATATATTCGGTTTCGGTTTCTATTCCCTTGGAATAGAACTGAAGCGCCTATGACAAAGCCACCGAACGCGTCCTAGGGTTGCGGATAGAGGGTCCCTGTACCAAGGGTTTCTGCTGAATATGCACTTCATTTGGTCCGTTAGCAATGTTTCTCATAACATTCTGCAAAGATTGTTAGCTCTAAAAAAGTATCCAGAGGTTAACCTTCATCTCCAACTGCTCAGTCTGCCACGTAAGGTCATCCGCGGCTAGAAACCTGACTTTACGGAACAGTGCTGCCCGAAGTTGTCTCGCGTAAATTTCCCGCTCTTTCTTATCTTCCAGGACAGAAGGAGCAAAAGTGAATGACGTACACGTTCCAGTTGTGTCAGGATTGGTTCTTTAAGGAACCATGATCGTAGCTTCCGAAGCCTACAACTTTCAAGCAAAACGATGATTCAACTACTATTCTAATACTGTGTATTAAGTTATCTATCGAGACTGTGACAAGTGTTACATCAAATAATCTAAGAGATATATTTTAACAAGAATCTAAGAACACAAGAGAGACTGTGAAAAATTTATCAAAAAACTGCTCTATCTAAACATGCCATAGAATATGAACACAATTTTAATTTCGAAAATTACACTATTTTAACTATTTTGAGCTGCAGACGAAGATCAGGAGCCGGCATTAGGACTAACAGCAGAAAACAGACACTTTCTGAAAGATGAAAGTGGTTGCAGGACAAGGAGGAGCATTGACATACGGGTTCCTCCCATGCCACAAGATCTGGCTGAAATAGATGCCTTCCTGCGTGAGAATATTTTCGAGAAGTTCGATCTGTACACCATCAATTTTTCAATTTATGGTGCTGCAAGAGCATTGGCTGATTCAAATCAATGACTAAAACCGACGTTGGATCAAAAGAACAAAAGAAGCTTGTGGAAACTGAACAAGAATATTAGAGTGGCAAGATAGTATGCGTCCCGTATTCAATGTGTGATTGACTACATAACATCTGGAAGGCCATGCACGCGAAGGGTTCAATCATACACTGAACAAGTCAAAGCTTCTTACAATCAAGCAGCACACTTTCGAAAAAATACGGGTGTTATCTGACGCAAGGAACAGAACACGGAAAAGGAAGAGATGGATCATTAGAAATCAACAGTTTTTTGCTGACTCATTTCGAATCTTCAGTCATCATCCTGTTTTTGTCAAAAATCCAACAAAGCCCAACGAGGTAGAGACTATTTGGAGAGAGATATACAAGATCCCAAAAATACTGCAGTGAAAGAAGATACACCGATTATGTTTCCTTTACTCTAATCGTGCTTAAAGGTCCTCAAGAGGAATCTCTCAATGAAGTTTCTTTATCTTCTGCCTCACACACAACAATAACTTCCGTAACATGATTCTCGTTGCGATAATTATTTTCTTTCCGAACACAATAGGATGTTTTGAAAGGAATTCTCTGTAAACAAATACAACTAATATTCTTCCTTTGCACACATGTATTTGTATCAAGTTAACAAACAAGATTTAAAAAATGACAATTCACAAACGATTACACACTCTATAAAACTGTAATAGTAGAATTTCTTGCCAAGAAATTGACTTACAGACTAATCTAATGCTCTCTCAATGAGAAAAAAATTAAATGTATATGCATATACTCGCAGCATCACATATTTTTAATCACCAATTGTCAAGCGAGGCGTACTTTTCGTCTCTCATCGATTTGTCCTGTCCTTAAAGATATATTTCTGAATTGACATCTTTCTTGAGGAACGCCACTCTAAGATGATTCTCCTTCAAAGTTCCTAGAATAATTACGTGAAAGTATTTAGATTCCCTTTTGAATTGAGATAGAAACTCTAAGTTTAGTGATCGATCTAAGTTAATTATAAAAAGGGTTGTGGAATTAACTACAACGACTTTATACTCCATTTAATTGTGGAGACCTGGTTGAGCAGGGCTTCCACACATCACTACTTTACCACCGAGCAATTCACGCCTACCCCGAAAGGGAAACGGCTTAATGATATAATTAATAAAAGTATATAATTATGGAAGCTGCTTTTCCCAAATGGGTCGTCAAAACGTATTCGGTAATTGCTCTTGTCGTCCGTCTCAACCGAGGAGTTGCTTCATCAAACCGTATTCGGTAATTACCCTTGTATTGGTTTCTGACCTTCTGCACAGGATTTTATAACGAGTTATTCGGCAAGGTTTTCCCAACTTGTGAAAGTAATAAAATTAGGCTGTTACATCTCGTAACATATGATATTGAAAAGATTCTTCGATCCGTATATAATAGAATTGTTACATTTGATGGCAAACCACATCGGTACATAGAACTTCAGTATATACATCACAATATCTTTTTTGCAACACCTACCTCAAAAGTTGACGTTTTCATGCTTCTCGACGGTGCCTAAAGAACCTTATTAGAGCATGCTTTGTGCGAAACAATTTGCGCGCATGCGCAGTTTGAAGATGGCTTACTTTAGGCACTGGTGAAAAAGCTGCGCATGCTTACTTTCGAGATGATGTACTTTATACACTGGCATATGTAACTTTAAACACTGGTGTTGGTATTTTCTTGAAATAAATTTAGATTTCACTTGAACAATACTTTTATTGATTGAAGTTTTCGTTCCAGGGTTTTGTAGCCATTTTCGTCCGTCGTACAAGAGGGCATAAGCGCCAACATTTGGCACAGCAAAGGGGCATGAGCGCCAAACAATATTTTTTTCATAACATTTTTGTTAAATATTTTTTTCAAACATTTTTTTTGCAACAATTTTTTTTTCTAACATTTTTTTTCACCAATTTTTTGAAATAACTTTTTTTACTAAATTTTTTTTTTCAAACATTTTTCCAAGGACTAAGAACGAATCATGATTAGGCCAAATTTAGGTTTAACTCCTTGCTCTCTGAGTACGAAACTAAACTACATCTTATGGAATGGTCGTCTTGCCCCTCTTGTCACTGCCCCTTATGACAGAAAACACTTAAGAAAGGTTGCTCCTGTTATCGCACTTAACTGGAACGACCTTACCGAAATTTAAGGCAATATAATCTAATTATGATGTTATTGACGTCTTATGTAAACTTTTACCAGTTTTAAAAATGTTTTCGCAATGTTGAAAATATTTTACATGTTTTTTTGTTTTTTTATTCTGCTAGGAGAGCAGACTATTTGTGTCGCTTCTAACAAAGAGCTCCTTTTCATTTTTTTTCTCATTTAAAACAGTAATGGATTTTTCATCTGTAATTTGCGAATACTGTCTACCATCGTTAGCATCTGCAAAAAAATATATAATATTATTGTAATAAGAAATATATACTATTATTGTAATGTAATGTATTATAATAATGTTATTAGATATTTTTGTTTTCAATTTCAATTACTTTATTATAATGTATCATTGTGAAAGCATTGAATCTATTATTAATTCATTATAATTTACTTGATCATTTTTTACCTATTAATCTTATTTTAGAAGTTTTCTATTTATTTGAAAATTTTTATTCTCACCTTATAATAATTTATTCATTATTATTATTTATTTATACAATGAGAAATATAATTTTTAATTTTTAACTAACTGATGTACCTGATGGTGATTTGATATATCCATTTAAATTGACAGCTGTTCCTTTTTTTAAAAAAAGGTACATTATCAATATTGGTAATTCGTACTTCCAACTTGAATTTACCATCCGTTATAGATCCAAAGCCATAATTTTGCATTCCATCTCTGAATGCCAGTACTTTATTGAATGAGGTCTTTATATATCCATGAACTTCTAAGGTGATCGCCGAGAATTTCTCAGATTTTGTTTCTTAACTTCAATTCGTGTTGTGACTTACTATACTGATGGGAAAAAAACTGAAAAAACAATCTGAAAAAACTGTGAATTTTTTCAGATTGTTTCGGACGATAGAAACAGAGAAAAAATTTACGTTACCCCCCTCCCCCCATATCTCATCCAATATGGCGGCTAACGGTTTCCAATCGAGGGAAAAATTTGTTTTGATTGTATTCTTTCAAATGCCTGACTCAACATTTGATTCCCTTTAGGGGAATTTTTCGCATGCTTACCCGGCTATGCCCTTCGCAAAAAAAGTTATAAAAGAAAATATTTTCTTCTCGTTTGGCCCGACCGTTGGCACAACTCTGGTCTGAGATCCTTACAGAACAGTGTGACCTTTATCTTCCCTTCATCACAGAATTCTAGAACTGTTACATATCCTTACAGTAACAGCGTTACAGAACAATGTTACCTATATGTGCCTTTTTTGGAACACGTGTGACATTCTAGTGACATAACAGTTCTATCACTCCGTTCTATATTAGTTACATCACAGAATTCTAGAACTGTTACATATCCTCACAGTAACAGCGTTACAGAACAATTTGACCTTCATGTTCCGTTCTTGGAACACCTGTGACATTCTAGTGACATAACAGTTCTATCACTCAGACCTATATTAGTTACATAAAAGAATTCCATAACTGTTACGTATCCTTACAGTAACAGCGTTACAGAAGAGTATGACCTTTATGTTCTGTAATTGTTATAGCACACGATTGTAACAATGTCATGTAAAAATGTTCCCTTTTTTTTATGTAACATTTACAGAACGTATCCGCTGGGGTTTAAGACACCTCGTCCAGGTGCCATTCAGCTTTCGGCACGGTTGTTACGCCTTCACTTAGGGGTTATTCCTTTGGGACCATCTCTGGACAATTGTCCGCGATTTCTTATTAATGATTATTATAACCATATCCAGCAGAAACCCTTGGTACAGGGATCCTCTATCCGCAACCCGAGGACGCGTTCGGCGGCTTTGTCATAGGCAACTACCGCAGGGTCCCACTGAGAGCAACTGCCATCTAAAAAGGACACCGGCTCCCAGTAGAACCGCGGTAAATCACACTTATGGCCACGTCTCACAACCGTGAGATCGGTGGTCACAGGACACGATGAAATCACAACGACAGGCCGGCGAAACCCTCGTGTGTTCTGAGGACACGAAGCGACTCGAGGATGACAGCTTTCTGTATCCATCTCGCAAGTGCCTTGGCATATTTTTGGCACGCGGGTATGGCTTTAAGGTTATGAACCAGTGATATTTTTGTAACTCCGAGAGCACCTATCACAAGGACAATTACTTGTACCGAATATTGTGGGTACAGTTGTTGCAGCTCCCTTTTGAGGTCTTGATACCTTTCTTCCTTTTCTTTCTCCTTGGCAGTGATACATTATATCTCACTAAATTTTCGACAAATTTTAATATTTTCAAGTACTAATTTCAATTTGTTTATTATGAACATAGAACATAGAAATATTTCAATCTTTCGAAAAAAAGCAAAAATAAAATATGTAAACAAAAAAATTGTTTAAACAATTAAAATTTGTTCAAACCTCTACGAGTATTCGTAATAAACAAATTAGTACTTAAAAATATTAAAATTTGTCGAAAATTTAGTGAGATAAAATGTTATCATTGATTAAATAACTTGAAATGCTTAAATACGGTGGCGAGTACATACCTCACAGGTTGTGCGGACTGATAAATTTATGTATCGAGACGAGACAAGTCCCAGACGATTGGAGAAACGCGATTATCGTACCCATATACAAAAACATCACTACTTTACCACCGAGCAATTCACGCCTACCCCGAAAGGGAAACGGCTTAATGATATAATAATAATATTATTATTATTTTGGAGACTCTTCGGTAAAGCAACTAAACAATCAGTCATTTGTGACGTCATAGGCATATTTATTTGGTTTGGCGCCACAGATGGCGCGCGAACACAAGTTTCAGGACATGGCCACTCAGAATCGCCGTTACAACAGAAAAACGCAGAAACTAGACTTTATTGCGAACAGGATATACGGTTAGCTAACCATAGGTTAAAAATTCATGGCGGAACGTGTCGCAATTTATTTATGATCAAGTCGTTGATTGAAAAATAATCATGATTATTTAACCATGGATTTAATCAGAGATGGTGGAATCGACAACTAGACAGTATGTGTCCTAGGTGCTGCTTCACATTTCTGTGGAAGATGCCGTGTATCCTACTGTTGAGGAGCTGTTCCGGGCCTTCAGGAGTGAGTACTCGAGATGGATAATGTTTTATGCATTTTACTTACCCCTGATATTGAAGTGAAGGCTAAATGTTTTAGCAGCCTCATCCGTTGCTTTTTACAGAAACGTTCCTTTGCCTACTTCTTCGTGTCTCCTAATCATTTTAAGAAGAGGGTCTCGGCCATTTGCGACTATATGTGCTGTACACAGAATAATTCTGTTGTGAAGACATTCGAGATTCAGTATTCCGCGACCACCTTATCAGAGTGAGATGTAAAGTCGTGGAATAGACGACTTAGGAGGTTCGAAACGACTCGGGTTTTCGCCAGATCCATAATACGTCTACAAAAATGCATTGTTTGATGTCATATTCGAAACACATAATTTAAAGGATATTTCCGTTGCGGGAACAAAGCAATTTTTTCGAAAAATGTTTTTTTTTGTAGTTGGAAATTGGGCGTCTGTAAAATGCAACGCGCCACCTAACACTGTATGCCGGGCTGCAGTCACCTGGTTAGTTTCAAGTTGCATAAAATCTTGAAGTACTAATTTTTTGTCACTTAGAGTCATATAAATATAATAATATAATATAAAATGATAAAATAAATAATAATAACGTATAGTGATAATTTTGCGAAAATATATATAGTATAATATCCTCCTTTTTGCGGGTAAGGATGTTTTTTTCTTACTATTAAAGCCACTTACAGTGTTTAAAATAATAAAATAATCAATAATAATAATTCGAAAAAGTAGATATTTATCAAATATTTCTAAAACCTTTCTAAAGAATGCGGGTACGTTCATTTTTAGAAAGTGTTCTTTTATAAAGCTCTATTGGTCAGAAGCTAACCTGGAAATTCAATTTCCGTATTTCACTCTATAACTATTAAAAACGCAAGAACATCGATTTAAATGGTCGCATCAAGTTAAGAGGAACATCCTTACCTGTTGGCAAAGAAGCTCACTGGCGCGAAGAGAATTCATGCGAAGGTTACATGACCGTTGGGTCAATATGCACCCGGAATAATATATTCAGTGCGTGATTAGCTACATAACACCGAATAAAAAATTCACTCCAAAAGTTAGGGCACCTGCTCGAAACTTAAGGAAAGCAAATCGCAGGCTGAACAAGTGTAAACTTTTGACCATCAAGCAGCACTGGGACGCAAAAAGTAAGATCTCCTTCAACAGCGAAACAGCGCCTTGAATGGCGAGTAAAGTGGATTCTGGAAAGTTCCACATTTTCTACTCATCCTTCCCGTCTGTTCAATAAATTGATCTCTAGAACTAAGATTTTTTCAGCGCCAGGGCCAGATAAAATCAACAACTTTTGGTGGAAGAAGTTCACTTCTACGCACGAACATCTAGCTCGTATATTTACTACAGCTTTTTCTGAGACGTTTGTTTTCGTCTTTTTGTCGAAGTGTGCTTGAATAACGGCTTCTGTTTACAGAAATGAATAAAATATGTTAATTGCAAATATTTGATAACTAAATGCGATTAGTAACAATTTTAATGTTTTATCATAATTTTGACTAAAGAGAAATGAATAATATTCTATTTGAATTTTGTGGCGGGTATACAGTTTCTCTAATAGGTTAATTGCAAATATTTGATAACTAAATGCGATTAGTAACAATTTTAATGTTTTATCATAATTTTGACTGAAGAGAAATGAATAATATTCGATTTGAATTTTGTGGCGGGTATACAGTTTCTCTAATAGAATTCAGATTTATAACATAATATACTTTATTTAAATAAATTTTTCTATAATCTCACCTGTAACGCACTGATAAAAGTCGTAATTTTTCCATATTAACTTATCGCCAGATTGTTTCGTGTTGGTAAACCCCATCGCAACATCTTTTGACAAATATTTTTTCAAAATAATCATGACGCTTTTCGTGAAAATAAAATTAGAATCCATGAGAGTATCTAGAGACGCCGCTTTCCAATTAACTTAATTGTTATTGCTTGCCTAAAAATGAAAAAGTATTTTACAATTACCAGAACCAAGATCCTAACCTCAATTATAATCTCAACGAATTTGACAAGAGGGTATATTTTAGAAATGTGGTTTACTTGTCGTAACTAGTATTATGGTAGACAGTGTCCCTCAAATGGAATTTTTATTATAAATATATATTAAATAGTAATCATTAACTGCTAAATTATTCGATAAATGATCATAATTGCCCCAAAATCTTGAAAATCTGCTTTTTTTAAATTGGCAAAATTACGTTCCGGAATTGTAAATACTGATTCAAAAACGTAAATTTTGTTTCTAAAACTAATTAAATGTAAAGAAAAAAATTACTTCCATCATATAATGATTAAAATATCATCCAGAATACATTTTTGATTAAGCAAAGCAAAAAATTTTTGGTAGTTGACGTTTACAAATTCACTACATCTTACATAATACGTATTTGTTAAATGAAGTGAAAATAAGGATAATGTAATAAATTATTTTGTGTCTCCTTCAAACATCTTCAAATATTTAAAACTAAAAAATTAAGTAACCTTCTGTAGAGCTATCCACTGCTATCTCGGTGTCACTTTCAATCGAATCATTTTGCAGTTCTTCTCTAATTCGATGTTTCTTTACACGAATGCGAAGACGTTCTCTAGCCTGTCTCTTCTTATCTATGTCATCTCTTATAACTTAATAAAGGTCACATAAAAAAATAATTAACTTTATCCAAAAACACGAATGCGATTGACCAATATAGGTTATGAACACGAACGCCAATGCGAGCGCTGTGTAAAATTATAGTGTGGCTTAACAAAAGTACATCTGGCGAATACCCTACTTGTGGTTTTAGCCAGAAACTCTGGTCAAAATCAAGTAATGGGAAATTATGTTATCATTTGTATATAAGTATAATCTAACTCTTTGCAAGCCGGAACAATCAGACATATTTTGTTAATAATTACACATAGTCCTATTATGCTGCCCGCTTAGCACCTCCCATGTAGAAATTGCGATCGGGATTTGGAAGGGCCCCGGCCAGTTTTACCTATTTCTGATTGCGCGCTGATCGGGAAAAAGAGGGAGGGCCAAACTAGTTCTGTAACGCTGTTCCAGCCAGGCTCTACCTAGAACTTCTAACAAGTTCCTTACGCGAATACCCTTCAACCGCCCGTCTAGACCCTCTCTGTTTTCCGGTACGTTCATCATTCAGCTATGATATAAATATATGTGACAAACGATTTGTCGATAATGGGAGTTGAGATTGATAGAGAGATAGAAAAATATTGACGTTGATAGAATCAGGATAGAATAAGATAGAGAAGAAGAGATTGAAGAAGATAAGGGGAGTTTAGATTGATAGGGAGATAGAAAAATATTGACGTTGATAGAGTCAGGATATGACGAGATAGATAAAAGGAGATTGGAAAAGAAAGACGTGAATTTAGATTGACCAAAAAGATTGAAAATAGATAGAAAATAATAAAGATTCAAAATGATTCAAAGGGATAGGATCTCTATCTTGTTACTTCCAACAGGGCTCTACTCCATCCCAAGACAATTCTGCTCTTCGACTTTCTCAGCTCGCAGTCGAAACGCTGAATGCTCTTATTTCTTTGCGCGGTCCACCCTCTGAAGTCCGAGCCGCGAGACCTCCCTACCCTGTCACGACTGCGTGGGTGGGAGACTGTGACATGCGCCTTCGCGCTACTTCGTGGGACCGTGCGCCTTCTCATGCCCTCTCTCTCTTTTTTGGAGGGAATTGCCTACGCTCAGTCTGTTCTTATAATCAAGGGTCGCAGTATATAATATATTCTTTTGCGTCTCCGAGACGCATCAGATGCCCAATTGAAGAACATTTAATGACTTACCGCAACCTCGTTTTTTAATTTTTTAACAAAATTATTTACCTTCATTATATGAGGTTTTTTTGAGATTGGGAACATAACGGTATTGTATTTGTCGTATTTGTTCGCGTCTTCGAAACGCGTGGATTGAACTATTGACCAAATTTCGTTGACCATTCTTGATTAATAAATAGCGACTTGGAAAACTATAAAGAAGTTACATTGTTTCTATGAAGGAATCTTTTGTTTTAATTTGGAATATAACACTAGCGTGAGTTAAAAAGTTGTTCACTGTAACAGAACACATCGATTGACATTTCAATGGGCTGTTTGATTTCCCAAAAGCAAGATTTTCGATTGGACAGAAACATAAGTTTGAACAAAATTGAATGAAACCATTTTTTTTCTTTTGTTAGAGAAAAACCTCTTTCTATGAGGAAGCAAAATACTCATACAATTAGCACAAATAAATACACCAACAGTGAATAAATAAAATATTATTTGTTTATAATAATGAGTAATATACTCCAATTTATTTTTATAATGCTTGTACAAACCATGAACATCTCAAGAATGTCCATGGGACGTTCATAGGACGTCGAGTGTCAGTCCAAACAACGTCTCTAAGACGTTTAATGTCCTAAAGATGTCCTAAAGACGCCTTAAAGACATAATACGTTCCCAGGACATGTTTCGTACTGACATTAGACGTCTTAAGAGCATTCCTAGGATGTCCAATAAACATGTTTCAGAAGACGTCTTAGAGATGTCCCGAATACGTCTCTACGACATCACTAATTTTTTTACCCACTGGGAGATTCGTATTCTATGAAAATAACATACTAACATACTAAAATGTCCCAGCAATTAATGACAAACAAAATCTTGTTACCTGCCCAGTGGGCAAAAAAATTAAGGATATCCTCGAGATGTCTTCGGGATATCCCTAAGACGTCTTTTGGAACATGTCCCCTTCTGGAAGTAAAAAGATAGAGATCCTATCCTTTTGAATCATTTTGAATCTTTATGATAGAAATAGACAGAGAAAATGTATCTCTTTGTCAATATGAATTCGCGCCTATCTTCTTTAATCCTCTCTTTCCTATCTCATTATATCATTTATCTATCCATGTCAATCTTTTTCTATCTTTTTGGTCAATCTAAATTCACGTCTTTCTTTTCCAATCTCCTTTTCTCTATCTCGTCCTATCCTGATTCTATCAACGTCAATATTTTTCTAGCTTAATGAATTCACTGCGAAGGCGATGTCGGGTCGAGTACCTACGGCCAGATACATCAAGGCTCCTATCATTTCTCCAAAGGGATATATTTCAACCTCAGGATGCTCATGTGCACGAAACTTATCACGAATTGCTGCTTTCCACTCACCGACCTCATCTCCAGAGAGTGCTTCTTTCAGCGACACTCCAGCCATGTTCGCGTATTCCTCAGGTTCATCGAAAGCTATTCTTCCATCTGCGACCCTGTACTCCTTTGAGGGTCTCCCAGGATTTCCGGTTCGTACGATTCTAGGTGTTCCTGCTAATCTTCTTGGCACTGCTTCCTCGTTGGCTCCTTCTTCATTGACGTTCTCGTCAACGTTTTCATCGATAGCAGCTTCAATGAAATCATCTGCTCCTTCCCATTCATCTTCTTCTGATGAACTTTCATTGACGTAATCGACTCTTGGAGGTGGTTCTTGAATGGGGTTTACATTGATATTTACCCATTTATTTTCACGGAGCTCATCAACTACCTTTTTCTGGAAAGTTTTATCTGAAAGAAAATCATCTCTGCCACTTTTCAGTAAGATCTCACCCATGAAGTGAACATCTCTGCTGACTTCTACTCTTCTTTCAGCTAGCAGCCAGATCCTATACCCTTTCGACTCCTCTGAATATCCAAGGAAAATGCACTGTCGTGCACGTGCGTCAAAATTTTCTTTTCCCGTTGTTTTGTTCAGTGTGCAAATGCCTTGCACCCAAAGGTTCGGAGATAAGAAAGATTCGGCTGTTGCTCTCTCCATTTTTCGAACGGTATCATGCCATCTAAACTTCTAGAAGGACATCGGTTTCGAAGATGATTTGCCGTTGATATGGCCTCCGCCCAAAATGTTCTTGGAAGATCGGCCTCGAACAACATACACCTCGCCATTTCAACTAGAGTACGGTTTTTCCGTTCCGCTATTCCATTTTGCTGGGGAGTGTATGGTACAGTGAGTCTCCTCTTGATACCACACTTATCCAGGTACTCGTTGAAGGCAATGCTGCAGTATTCTCTGCACAAACACAACACTTTTTCGGCGTTAGCCTTTTCACTTCACACCTACAATTCTGGGCCCATAACCTGTTGAGATAGAGAGTTAGGAATTGCGAAATAAAAGTAACCAATGACGCTAAACTTTGTTTCAATATAAAAAGGCTGAGATACGTTGAATGGATATATTAAGAAATATCGATCTGACCGACACAAAGATCGTGAGACGACTGACGTTGTCAGCAAAACCAAGGTACGAAGTACCGACACGTTCTGTGAGGAGGTCTCTAGCATACAGACATACACGCGATAGATTGCATACATGCATAACACGACAAATTTTAGGAACAACAAGAAAATATTTTCTTGAGCCAAGAAAATATTTTCTTGAGCTAAGAAAATATTTTCTTGAGCTAAGAAAATGTACTGGATTCATGATTGGATCATACTGACGCGCAATTTTCTGATGAAATAAAAAATCTGAAACTTGTATAGAAGCATTGCACATGATTTTGATCCAATTTTGGGATAAAATTGATCAACTTACATTTACTCTCGGCCGGGAAAAGAATTAATATTGAGTCGAAAGAATTTCGTTACGAATACGAACGATAGAATATTTTCTTGAGCTAAGAAAATGTACTGAATTCAAGATCGGATCATACTGACGCGCAATTTCCTGATGAAATAAAAAATCTGAAACTTGTATAGAAGCATTGCACATGATTTTGATCCAATTTCGGGATGAAATTGATCAACTTACATTTACTCTCGGCCGGGAAAAGAATTAATATTGAGTCGAAAGAATTTCGTTACGAATACGAGTGAAAACTACATGTGTATTGCGTTCTATTGGCAGGAGAATTGGTTTATCTCCAGGTAAAAAAGTTAGAAATGACTACAAAGTCGAGAAAATGCGTATTTAAAAACGATACGTCATTTCAAAACCTATTATACAGGATAGCAAATGAAAAAGTGTAAAAACTAATTGATTGAGCATGTTTAATATAAAATATATAAATATTTTGAAAAATATTCGAATTTAAAAAGATTTTTATAAATTAAATAACCAATATAACTCTCAAAATAAACAATCATGTTTAAAAAGGGGGATTCTTAGAACTTGCTATTAAGTTTCTAGAACAAAAACGAATCATAAAAAAAATTTTATTAAAAAAGCGTAGAGTTTACAAAAAAAACTACAATGACATAGTTATAATTTGACTCAGATGCCAAAAAATTTTACAATTCAGGGAAATGAACGAAAAGACAGTAAGAAAATGTTCTGAGAAAAGTAACAGAAAATTTTTCGAAAGAATAATGATGAGAGAATATATCAATTTAAAAAAAATTTTTTGTGAATAATATTTTCACTGAAAATAAAAGATAAATTAATTGAAAAACATAAAGGAAAAATAACAGTACTCAATTGTATATAATAAGAATATGCACATATTTATATATATGGCATCTTCTTCAGATAACCTTTGGTTATAAGAAAAGAGGGTATGAAAACTTATTTTAGATAAGTATCTGGGTGATTTATACTTTGGAAAATTATGTACAACCTATCAGCAACCTTATTTTTGATGTCCGAAACGATATAATCCTCAAAGAATATAGTACAGGGGAGACACTAGTTGATATATGGGAAAGGAATCAGTTAAGGTGGTTCGGACATCTTGAAAGAATGAAAGATGAACGACTGACCAAACAGGTGTATAAAGGTACGGTGCACTCAAATTCAGTCCCGCGGTCAGAATTGAGGATAGCGGATGGACTTGAACTCAGTCCCAAATTCAGTCCGGCGACGATCTCTCCTCCGTGCCTTCTTTTCCCCAACACTGGCGGCCCCTTCATATCACCGTACGAGCAGGAGAGAATGAGCGCGATTAAGTGAGAGAGAGAGGAAAGATTTCCGAAGGAGTAAAACCTCTCTCTCGCTCCAAATGTTTCCGAACATTTTTCCTACACTTTTCATTTTTATATATGTGTGGCAGGTTCGAAATCAACATACACTATTTTGACTTTCAAATTCAAATTCAGTTTTTCACATTCAGTAGTCAAGTGAGCAAATTCTGTAGAATGTGTCAAATGTGCCATCAACAAAAATGACGGAGAACTTGCACAAAAATGTTAAATTGAAAATAGTAGAAAACATGATAGCGTGCTTTTCTTCATCATCGACAAGCATCAAATTTTCGTTTCTATTACTTTCTATTCTTACACTGTCAAGGGCATTATGAACATCACTCAAAATTTGGGTAACTTTGGCTCTACAGATCTTCAAGCATAACCGATGTTGTTCCGAATAAAAGTAACATCCGTTGTAGTTAAAGTTTCAATATCTTCATTAGCCAGGTCTCCACGAATAATTTTCGATGGCGGCAATAACAATTACGTACTGGACATCCTGCCCCTTTACCCTCCCGAGTAAGAGAGGAGTGGGGGAGGAGTGACGTTGATTAAGGTCAGATCTGGGCAGTCTCATCACGGGACCGAGTTCGAGCGTTTTTCTGACCGCGGGACTGTGTTCGTGTGCAGCTATAAAGGTAAAGTAAATGGCAGAATGCCCAGAGGTAGACCTCCGAAAGAATGGTTAGAATCTGTGAATGAGACATTAATTCAAAGAGACATAAGAAGCCATAGGAACACGAGAGCTTGAAATATGCAGTTAGCAATTTATGTTCATGGTAACTCCTGTAATTGTAACTTCGGGGGTAAGTCATTTTTAACATTCTCTAACTTCATCAATTACCGAAGCGCAAGGTCTGAGAAATGCCAAAAACTGCGAAGTAACTCTCGGGACTAGGTCCACCGGCCAAAAGGGCGCTTTTAGCAGCCCGATTTTGACGGAATCTCTTGTTCCATTGCATGAGCAATCTCCCACCTCATCTCTGGTTTCAATCGTTCATAAACGGGCAAATCGGTATTAGGATTGTGAAGTTCTGAAGTGGCAAATTGATGGCAGCACTTTCTTCTCGCGGGAATTATTTGAAAATATTTATTTACTTTTTTTAAAGCAACACATTTTAAGCAATATGTTCATTAACAAAATTAAATAAATGTTTTGTAATAATTTCCGCGAGCTGAAAGTGCTAGGCCGTATTAGGTCTGAACATGAATTTTCTTAATTATCGATTTTTAATTAATACAAATTTTAAGCTAAAAAATTCTTTCACCCCTAGAAAGTATGCTATTTATAGAGGAATTACCCCTAGAATTGATCAAACAAAAATAAATTTGTTTTAACATATTATCAGGCTTAGAATAAGAAAATCTGTAATTTCATTACAATTGATGGTCTGAAATGGCACCTAAAAATTTTTTCCCCTGGAATAATGTGCACAGGATTTTTTCTACCATGTAAAAAGAATATTCTCCAAAAGTAATAAATTAAAAATATACGAACCGGGTAGTGACAGAAAAAAATTTTGAATGTCGAAATAGCCAAAAATTCCAATTTTGTATAGTTTAAAGAATCCTATAGTAATTTAAAATGTATTGTTACCTATCATTTACCTGAAAAATATGTTAGCTAGTTAATTCATGTCGATTTCGGTGCAATTCCGCATTTTTATAAGTTTTGCTTATCAATTTTCTTACCAATTCCATTGAATTTTTAACCCGATCAGGTTATCGCTTTTTTTGGCACCTTCTCAGGTTATCGTGGGTCGTTTCAGACCCGATGCTTGTTAAAACTCTTAATTATCAATAAAAAAATCTGGTAAAATTCTTGTACGCTCTTAAACATCAAAATCATGAACTCGATGGAAACAAAACAAAAATGTTCAAGTTTACCGGGTTTATTAGCGCTTTTTTCGAAAGAGGAAATTTGAAGTTTCAAGAAATAACTCGTTATATGTGGGCGTTCGCGTGAAAAGGGCCCTTATGGTCGGTATAAAGTTACATATAGAAGCAAATAGTCGAATAAATTCCCCGCATTTAAGGCCCAAAATTAACCCCCTGAGTTGAGAAATGAGTTACCGGGGCCATAAGCACACATGTTTTATTTTGTCTTCAAACATGAAATATGCCTGCTTTCAGTTACTATCTGGATACCAGTAGCGTACCAATTAATTCACTATAGGTTCCAGTATCATCCTCAACTCAATTTAAAAATTATAATTTTGATCTCAACTTAGAAAATCGGGAATGTCTCCTAAACTATAAGCGGCTATGAGGGCCCTTTTAATGTGGACGCCCACATTTTTCGATATATACAAATTTTATTTTTGCAGAAAATTATACATATTCATGAAGAAAAAAAAAACAATATGTTCCCGCCTTAAAATCTATTATCTTATAATAATTACTCGTTGACTCGTTCCGTACGTGGACAAAGAATTCTCGAGACTTCAGTGGATGTACACTGCGTCATGCTATAAGAGATGAGAAATCAATATATGACTCAAAAAAAGAAGAATCTTTCGAAAATACTCATAAACTTCATAAAAATTCAAAAACTTACCTTGACGCTCAAAACGAGTTTGCACCGAAGTTATTGCCCCTTATTTCAGATCACCTTCTCTTTTATAGAAATTGTTGTTATTGGAGTCAAGTAAACAAAACCATTATCAGATTTTCTAGGAAATGCAGTTATCCACTCTGGACCATTTGCCCCTTATTTCAGATCACCTTCTCTTTTATAGAAATTGTTGTTATTGGAGTCAAGTAAACAAAACCATTATCAGCTTTTCTAGAAAATGCAGTTATCCACTCTGGACCATTTGCCCCTTATTTCAGATCTCCTTCTCTTTTACAGAAATGGTTCTTATTGGAGTCAAGTACTTTTTTCCGTCATACATCACAGGCTCTTTTTTTAGCATGGACAAAGGATTTGGACTGAATAGCATGGACTGAAAGTCGCTATTGGTCGCGAAAAAGGCCTCGCTTTCGCGTCTCATTTCTCTCAGGACCCAATCTTCAATCTTCGGGTCCCAGCACCGACCATCGGTCCAGCCGGTTGATAGATGTGGAAATAATTATAGGCGAACGTTCGCGCAACAAGAGTAAAAACCATGTCAAATTTTTGGCGGTAATGACTTTTAGCCATGCAACACAAAAAGCAAGCGAGGCAAGCTTTGAATGACCGAAGTCGTCGTCGTCGGCGGGGTTCGACGAAGCACTGTGAACTGGACACGGGGTCAAGGCAACCCTTTCAGATCCACGACCGCTTGAATAATCAGCCTCTGAGCTCAAAATATCATTCTCTAATGCCCCTCATTTGACATCCAGCTCGTCATAAACTTATTTAATAACAAAACAAATAATCAGGTTGAATGGGGTGCCGGTACAGAGTGGATAATCTTGATTTATTGCCGATTTTAACTGTACAAAAGTGTTTGATAAATTTTATTTTATTTAAAATATTTTAAAAAATATTTCCATATACTAAAAAGTGGATGGCGCCATTTTCGATTATTTCTCGATCCATCTCGAAATTACTCGACAAAATTTGAAACTATTGTCCGAAAACTCGTGCTCGTGATTGGATGAAGCTTTAATTATTTTTTACCATTTAAAAAAAGAGTCTGCAAACTTCAGGATTATGAGAAATGTAAGGTTATCTGAATAATATATTCAACAATAATAATAATAAATATAAGAAAGTTGTTTAGCATTTTGATATACAAATTGTAATTGGTAGATTTTTGAAGATTTAAAAAATGAAGAAGCTTTTTAAGAATTTCAAAAGGTTTCAATATAATAATAGAAAATTTGAATTCTTGGGGAATTTTCAACTGATTCTTAATTTTTTTTTAATTTTAAGAGGAAATTCACAAAGATTTAAAAACATTTTAAATTATTCCTTAAAATTTTGAAGAAGAATATAGACGAGTTTAAAGGCAAATTTTTCTATTAACAAGATTACAAAGATTTATAAAAAATCTGATCAAGTTTGACAAACATTTAGAAGTATCAAAAAGATTAAATATTAATTTAAAACTGGAAAACATAGCAAAAAAGTATTAAAAAACGCACATCTTTGAATATATTGAAATAAACATTTCTTAAAATTCCCGGAAAAATTTAAACTGACTTTTTATTTTGAAAAATAAATTTTGAGAGAAAATGGACAAATATTCCAAAACATTTTTAATTATTTCCTAAAATTTCGAAAAAGAATGCGGACGATTCTAAATCAAAAATTTTCAATTAGCAAGATTACAAAAGTTTATAATAAATTTGAGTAAGTTTAGGAGATATTTAGAAGTTTTAAAAATATTCAAAATCAATTTATAGCTCAAAAAGTTTTTTTTTTAAACTTGAAGAATGTACATTTTTGAATATTTGTAAATAAAAATTGTACAGCTTCTTAAGCATTTTGAAGAGTTTCACGACTTTTTTGGTAGAAAATTAATCTCCTTGGTTGAAAGTTCAACTATTTAGTTGAAATATTTCGTTAAAAATTCATTTCGTGTTGAAAAATCATCTCTGGTTAAAAATTTAACTATTTTGTTGAAAATTAGTTTTTTGGGTAAGAAACTAACTTTCTAAAACTAAAAATGTAAATATTCCATTTTCGCTAAAAAATTGATCTTTTTTAGTTAAAAATTCATCTCTCTGGTTGAAAATTCATCTTTTTCGGTAGAAAATTAATCTTCGTGGTTAAAATAGTTGAAATTTGATCTAAAAACCATACATTTTTAACAAAAAAGTTAAATTATCAACTCAAAAAGATAAATATTCCATCAAAAATAGAATAATTAAATTTTCAGTTGAAATCTTTGGTTAAAAAAAAAGAATTTACAAAAAAATGGTTAAATTGTCAACCAAAAAAATAAATTTTCATCTAAAATCATAAGTCTTCAACTGGAATAGTTAAATTTTTAGTTAAAAAATGAATTTGCAATAGTAAATCAACTATTTGTCGACAAAATTATTAAGTTTTTAAATAAAGAGGTCAATTTTCAACTAAAATAAAGAATCTTCAACCAAAAAAATGATTTTTTCAACAAAGTTGTTGAATTTACTGCAAAGTAGATTAATTTTTTACTAAATAGTTGAATTTTCTACCAAAATTTGGAATTTTCAATCGAAATAATGAATTTTCGACGAAGAAAATTAATTTTCATAAAAAGACGAATTTTTAACAAAATAGTTAAATTTTCAACCAAAAAGATCAATTTTCAAATAAAATCATAAATCTTTAGCTCGAATAGTTAAATTTTCAGTTAAAACATAAATTAGCAATACAAAAACAGCGATTTTTCAACAAACTAGTCTAATTTTCAACCAAAAAAGATTAATTTTCAACTAAAATTATGGATCTCCAACCAAAAAATGAATTGTTAAAAAAGTACTTCAACTTTCAACCAAGTAATTAAATTTTCAACAATAAAAAATTAATTTTCAACCAAGAAAATCAATTTTCTGCCAAAAAAGTTGCCCAAAAAGTTAATTCCTTGGATTACCGAAATTACTTCGAATTACCTGGATTACAAGTGGATGATCGTGGATTATAGGTGGATTACTTATATCACCTGAATTACTCCAATTATCTAGATTATCTAGATTATCTGGACTACCCGATTAGAAGTGGATTACTCTGGATTACAGGTGGATTACTCCCAAATACTAGGATTAATTGAATTAAACCCGGATTACAAGGAGATTTCTCTAGCTTAAGACTAGATTACTTCAGATCATAAGTAGATTAATCTGGTTCAGAAGTGGATTACGGCGGATTAAAAGGGTATTAATAGGAAATTCTGTGATTACTAGGAAATTCTGGGATTACTAGGAAATTCTGGGATTACTTGAATTACACATAGATTACAAGTGGATTACTTCAGATTACAACGGGATTGCTTTAGATTATAAATGGAATGCTCCGGATTACAAGTGAATTACTGTAGATTACAGGTGGATTACTTCAAAATACTAGGATTACTTGAATTACAACCGGATTACAAGGAGATTATTCTGGCTTTGAACTGGATTACTTCAGGTTGCAAGTAGATTACTCGGGCTCACAAGTGGATTACGACGGATTACAAGGGGATTACTAGGAAATTCTGGGATTACTTGAATTACACATAGATTACAAGTGGATTACTTCACATTACAACGGAATTGCTTTAGATTATAAATGGAATGCTCTGGATTACAAGTGAATTACTGTAGATTACAGGTGGATTACTTCAAAATACTAGGATTACTTGAATTACAACCGGATTAACAGAACTGTTGTGAAAAACAAATTTTTTATAAGAATAATGTTTGATAATATCTATCAAAGGGCTTCTAATTCTTGATTTTCGATTAATAAAACTTTGATAAATTCATGAATCAAACATTTGTTTTTGTTTATAAAGGCCACCCTGAAATATTTATATTAAAAAGAGGGACCCCAAAATAATCTAAAAAACCGCCGTTCATTTTGCGCCCAACGTAGTTTTTGAAGAAAAGAACATAAATTGACCCAACAAAACTCAAAATAATCGCCAATGCATGCTGTAACGAACTATGTAATTTATTTACCCTTCCAACCCTATTTAACACTGGAAAATTGAAAACACACCCCTAATTGGGAGAGAAAAGTACTTCACGCGTAAGATCGTGATTGAAATAGCTTTTAATTATGTTCTTTATGTAGGTACGATCGCGTCGGTATATGAGCGTATAGTCTCTATGTCCATTCTTCTCACATAGCACCATTTCAACCCCTAAAAACCCGAAAAATACCTCCATCAGGGGGTGGAATGTGCACCGGTACTATACAAGTAGGTAGAATAGTTTTCAATATTTTTTCATCAAACAGTGACGCTTTCGACTCTTGAAAATTCAAAAACTACCCTTATGAGGGGGTGGAAAATACGTCATAAACAAGAATGTGTATAAAATATTTTTGAATTATTTTTTCCCCATAGATAGTATCAATTAGTTGCAATGTATAATAACTACGTTAATTCTACTTTCTAAGCATCATTTTGTCTGATGAGAATCAAAAAACTACCCCTATTAGGGGTTAGAAAGTACTTCATGACCAAGAACGAGGATAAAATATTTTTCAATTTTTTTTCTACAGATATGGTAACGCTGCTGCCAATGTATAATTACTTCGTTAATTATTCTTACTTAGCACCATTCAAATCCCCAAAATCCCAAAAGCTACCCCTATCAGGGGGTGTCAACTACACCGGTACCATGAAAGTAGGTGAAATAGTGTCTATTGGGTTTTCATCGAAACAGTATAATATGTATTTCAATTATACTTACTCAGTGACGCTTTAACTCTTGAAAATCGAAAAACTACCCCTACAATGAGTTATTGGGTGATAGGATATATAACCCTATATAGCAGAGGTTCGTGCATATTTGGCTGTATGTGTTTCTGTTTGTACCTGTGTATGCACGCAACTTCACTATATAGGGTTATATAACCCAATAACTCATTGTAGGGGTAGTTTTTCGATTTGCAAGAGTAGAAGCGTCACTGTTTGATGAAAACCTATTGAACACTATTCTACCTACTTGTATAGTACCGGTGTACATTCCACCCCCTGATAGAGGTATTTTTCGGGTTTTTAGGGGTTGAAACGGTGCTATGTAAGAAGAATGGACATAGAGACTATACGCTAATATACCGACGCGGTCGTACCTACATAAAAAACATAGTTAAAAACTATTTCAATCACGATCTTACGCGTGAAGTACTTTTCTCTCCCAATTAGGGTTTTTTTTCAATTTTCCAGTGTTAAATATGGTTGGAAGGGTAAACTAATAACATAGCTGGTTACAGCATGTACTGGCGATTATTTTGAGTTTTGTAGGGTGAATTTATGTTCTTTTCTTCAAAAACTACGTTGGGCGCAAAAAGAACAGCGGGTTTTTAGCTTATTTTGGGGTCCCTCTTTTTAATATAAATACTTCAGGGTGGCCTTTATAAACAAAAACAAATTTTTGATTCATAAATTTATCAAAGCTTTATTAATCGAAAATCAAGAATTAGAAGCCCTTTAATAGATATTATCAAACATTATTCTTATAAGAAATTTGTTTTTCACAACAGTTGTGAAACAATCACACAGTCAGTGAGTCAGTTTTTCATGTCTGAGAGCCTGTCTCGAGGCGTTCGCAATGTTGCAAACAATCCACCAGCATTGTGGTAGTCATGCCTGAGAGCCTGTCTCGAGGCGTTTGCAATGCTGAGAACAATCACACAATCAGTGAGTCATTTGGTCATGCCTGACAGCCTGTCTCGAGGCGTTCGCAGTGTTGCAAATAATCCATCAGCAGTATGGTTGTCATGCCAGAGAGCCTGTCTCGAGACGTTTGTAATTATGAGAGCAATCACACATTCAGTGAGAAGTTTTTCATGCCTGAAAGCCGGTTGGTAAAAAAAGGCTGGTTTAAGAATTCGGCCTTTCCTTTTGGTCCTTGAAAACGTGTGCTAAAGTGCAATGTAACCCGATTAGTCTTTAAAAAGTTATCTGGTATACAGACAACGACAGACTATGTAATAATGATGGGGGAAGGGGTTATTTTCCATTGTTACGGTAGCGTTGCAAGGCGGGAGGGAGGGGAAATAAGTCGTCAAAAAAAGTGATAGGGAATATATGGACTTATAAGAACTAAAAATAAACAGGCCTAATGAAGCACGCTTAAAAGAAAAAGAATGCACTCATACCTAGCTATAATGCCACCCGCTGTAGCGCCATCTTCAAACTAGACTGATTTTGCCCCCCCCCCTCCGAACATCCCTTGTTTTTTGTGCGCGTAAAAGTTTATTCAATTTTTCGATATTATGTATGAACCAAAGAAAAGAACTTTTCTGTCCGTGAGTAAAAAATATGAAGTTTTGCAAGAAATTAGAAACCGCGAATCAAGAAATGCGATGTTAAATAAATACAAAATTAGTGGACGTAGTTTACGCAAAAATTGTTTAGTGCGGCGATGAACTTATTAAGAAATCCAATGACTTAGAGTTCAGAAACAAAAAAACAATGAGATCTGCTAAGATTGCTGATTAGAGGACGCTTTATTCAAATGGTTTATCCAAAAACAAGATTCGGGTCAACCGATTTCGGCAACGATAATTCAGGGAAAAGATCGAATTTTCAACGAAATCCTGAAGGGGCCAGCAACCTTTAAGTACTAATATAACAATCATTTTAACCATTTAACTGGTTAAAATTTTCGTAATTGCTAGAAAAAATATGCTAAGATGTAAAAGTTTTCTTAAAAGACTTCGAGTCTACGTATTTCGGGCTCCCTATTTGGCAGCACTGGTGAAAATACTAAGGTGACGGGTTCAGAGACTATATATGCGGTCCCTGAGTATTGACATGAAAAAACTGCCTTGTTGCTGTGCCAACCAGACCCGAGGCTGGCATTATAGCGAGGTATGAGTGTATCTCAAATTTATTTAAATTGCTGAAGTTGCAAATTTTTTTATATGAGAAGTATAAAATCATTGGTTTTTATGTTTTCACCTTGCTTTAAATTGGACTACATACAAAAATAACGTTTATATTCAAGTAAGAGAACATGAAAACCCTTTTAAAAAATCATGCTTGAGCAATCTCTTAAAAATTTATTTAGCTTCAATTAAAAAACAAAAAGCTTAAAAATTGATTGACAATTGTAGGGGGAATCATGTTTTTAACATTATTTCGTCATTGTACCCCAACTCTTGCGTTTGGGTCAATCGCAGATTAGGAATTAGGAGTTATTTGCATTTTGGTGGTTAAGCAGATAACACTTGTGGTTACACTTTAAATGGGTTTTTTTCGAAGATTAATTATAGGTATTCTGTATTTCAACAATTATTATCACAAACCGATAGATTAATTGCAACCAAAGAATACGAATTTATTATAATAACGCATATATATATATATATATATATATATATATTGACATAAGACAGAAAACTGTAATCAGCAAGATAATTAATTAATATTTCTATCAATGAGCATCTTTGAAACAATATCCTTAATTTTTTATTAATTTATTTCTGAAAATATTACAAAAATGGCACACAACACAGACTGAAGAACAGAAAACTACACATTTTTTGTCATTGCTACGACCGAGAAGAGATTTATTTTGAATTATTTATTAAAATCATGCTATAAATATTATTACAAAACTTGTTTATTTAATTTCAGTTCCTGATTTGATTTACGAATACAAAATTTCATTTCTTCCTCCTGAAAACCTAGCTAAATGAATTTAGACTACACTGTAAGAAAAATCATGGTAAATTTTCCATACATGTATTGGAAGTTATTAAGCCATACAAGGAGTGGTATTTTTTCCATACTTGTGTATGGTAAATTTGTCATACGCAACACGGTAATTTTGTTATACAGTAGTGGTATTTTTTCCATGCCTATGTATGGGAAATGTACAATATGCAGTTAGTAATTTTCCTATACTGAATTGGTACTTTTTCCATACTTGTGTATGGTAAATTTGCCGTACGCAACATAGTAATTTTCTCATGCCGAATTAGAATTTTTCCATTCTTACGTATGGAAAATATACACTTTTCAGGTAGTAATTTTGCCACATTGAATTGGTATTTTTCCATACTCGTATATGCGAAATATATATATGGGGAATTCTTTTTCAAATCAGCTACCCCCCCTGCCCATTTTTCTTTTGAGAGAAGAAACTTTTGTAGCACACCAAAATTTTCGATATGAAGTGTAGTTTTCGATGCCGTCTGGCCGTTTTTACTAAAAATCAATCCTAACCTCAAAATGGCTGCTTCAATCACGGCATGTCACGAAAAATGCAATTTTTCCGTCAAAATTTCCCAAAAAAGTATAATTCTTGTATGAATTTGGACTATTTTACTATTCTAAGGGTTCTCAATGTTGCTGATTACGAATCTGAAGTCAAAACTATTAAATTTTCATTTCGAAGATGGCGGAACCAATATGGCGGATCTACTTTCTAACTTAAATACATTTTACCATACAATTCATGTCAAACTTTTTACTCAGGGGTTTTTGGGGTCGTTGATTACGAATCTGAAGTCTGAAGTATTAAATTTTCATTTCCAAGATGGCGGAACCAATACGGCGGATCTCCTTTCTAGCTTAAATACCTTTTACCATACAATTAATGTCAAACTTGTCACTCGGGGCTTTTTGGGGTCGCTGATTACGAATCTAAAGTCTAAACTATTAAATTTTTATTTCCAAGCTGGCGGAACCAATATGACGGACGAAAAATTCGAGACCTAGTTGAAATATTGCAGTTTTTTCGTCAAAACTGCTAGGAAAAATATGTCAGTCTTCAAATAGTTTTTAAAATTTTGTTTTGAAAATTTGAGAGTTTTGAAAAATGCGATACGCCTGAGATTTCCGAGATTTTCAATTTTTTAAACTACGTTCTACCCATCCGATTGCAATGAAACTTGAAGATGTTTTGAAAGAGGATTTGAACATTATTTGTAGAGAAAATGGTGGGTGTGCCTCAAATACATCCCATAAAAAAATCCAAAAAAGTTGTCAAAACTTTTTCTGACCCGTATTTTTCTTCAATTTTGAAATTTTGTCACAACATTCTCTCATTGAGTCCCATAACATATTTTTTGCCCATCAAAATCGGTGAAGCCGTTCTTGCGAAAAACTAACTTTTTGATTTTTCTTTTAACCCCCATAGTTCCCATAAAAATTATTTCTCAAATATAATCTTTTGGGAAATTTAGTCTTACATCAGTGCCAACTTACTGCAAAAATCAGGACGAAGAAAGGAAAAAGTGAGAGGTTGGTTTTTGGTTGACTTTTTCTCTTTTTCTCCCTCTTTTTTCTTTTGGCTATTTTTGTCTGTAATGAGCCGAAAAGTGAGATGGTTTGGAATTCTGTTTTTCTAATTGTGAATCTTTTTCATGCTTATTTTGCATAAAATTATTCATGATAAAATGGATTTATTTTCGATCTTAATTTTAAGAAAATTCATCTTTTCAGTCTGAAAAGTAGTTAAAAGTTCATCTCTTTGGCTGAAAATTCATCTTTTTGGGTAGGAAATTAATCTTCTTTTGTTTGAAACATGATCTTTTTAGTTTAAAGCTCAATTATTTATTTAAAAAATCAGCTATTTCGTTGAAAACGCAATATACTTTTACTTGAAATATTAGAAATATAAAGCGTTTTAATTTTAATTCAATACTACTACCTACATTAATTTTATTTAAAAGAAATTAGTCCCCTATTTTCGTTAAAAATCTGCATCGAAAACTTTTAAAAAGGAGGAAAAGGAGAGAATTGGTTCAAAATTCTGGATTTTAGGTGTTTTAGTAGAGTTTTCAAATTAAGGGATGAAAAAGGGGGAAAGAGGATGCTTGTCGCCACAATACATCAACTTTTAAACCTTTTTTTTCTGCACATATAGAATTCACATATATTTATATCTACCTACGTTATAAGCCTGGGCCAATAAAAATACGATGCGGAAAATCGCTTTAACGTCCCTTGCCAAAAGTACATCCCACCGTGTTATTTATTGCAAAAAATCAAGATCAGAGAGGAAGCTCAGCAGGGACGGTATTACTTACATGAAACTAGTTTCAACTCCAGGCGTTTCAAAAATTCCTAAATGAGGAAAGTCCATTTATAATCTACTCTTAATTAGAAAGTACTTTCTCTAAAAAAAACTAGGGCTGATGAAGAAAAGTAGTTCACCTGAATGTCGAATTCAGCAATAGACATTTTCTACTTTAATTGATGAACAGATCGTTCAAGCCCTCAAGATCGATTGCAGTGCTGCACGCTAAAATTCGTGCAGATAGGATCTCAGATTCCAGTAAGTTTTAATGAAGCGATTCAACATCCATCTTCCTAAAGACCTACTTTTAAAACAAAACTTTAAAACATCTTTGCGCCTTGTTCTATTTTCTAACTCTTAGCATCCAATAGCAGTTTCACATTCGAACTTGCCTTTTTATTTATTTTATTTTTTGCCAAAAAAATTTATTTGGGATATAAAGTTAGTTACGTCCCTGAGGAACAACTCGAGAGGAAACGACGAGGAGAATGAGGATGACCGAATGTCCAGGATTTATTGTCTCTTCTTTCTAGTGCAGACTACATACTTGAGCTCTTGGCCATCGAGAGGGTTATTTTGTTCCACAAATATATGGATACATTTGTTTCAAAAGAGATATAAGGAAAAAACTTAGTATTTTGATTTAAATTCGACAATAATAATTTATATGCCAAAATAAGTATAATACTTTAGTTTTAACCTTTTTCGGTTTAACTAGTTTAATTAGTTCAGGGTTGTTACAGAACTCAGGTTTCAAAATTTCATGTTTTTTTCTCAGGTTTTCTAGGTGTACATTTGAAAAAATTCCAGGTTTACTTTTCCAAAAGAGTCCAGTTAATTAAATTGAATTTCAAAACATTCTACTGATCGCAGACTAATTTACCAAGAATTTTTGAATACAAAACCATTCTCATTGATATTAATATAACATTTATTAAAAGCCTGGAATTATTAGAATCGCGAGTACATACCTCACAGGTTGTGCGAACTGATAAATTTATGTATCGAGACGAGACAAGTCCCAGACGATTGGAGATCTAGTTTCCTTACGTGCATAGTTTCTCGTAGTTCTCTTACTTTAAGATCATTCACTCCTCTAGCATTCCAAACATCTAGTCTCCATTCATCGCCTGAAACTCGGCCTTTACGTTCACCCTGCGTGTGCATTTCGTCAATCAGAGTTTCAGTCCTTGTACACCCAACTGCCACCTTAATGCGTGTTGTTTGTTTTGCGCGTGGAAAATCATGTCCGAGTTAAGAAGTCATTCGTCGTATGATGGAGAATCTTATTGTAACGTCAGTCCCACCAAACTTCTGTTACTGAGAGGTGGGGGGTAAGGATAGGAAACAGAAAGTCGCAATTGGTTGATGTTTTATGCTGAGCAGGTCACCAGCCTTCAGCAGTGTTGTATTAGATAGGAGATTATATGTTCTCATCTGCCAATTCCTGGCCTACTGTGCAATTCTTGTTTCATTGTAATTAAATTCATTGAAAAGGTGTTGGAATATCATCATAAAATTCAGTAAAATATCATTATAATTAATCCCTATAATCGTTCAAGCACAAAAAAGAACCCTTAAAGTGGGGGGAATTTTCAGTAAAGATAAAATTTTTGATTGTTTGTTCTTTCAACTTTCCTTCAGAACGATAGAAAGTAATTGAAAATTTCCCTGGATGCCGCGAAAATAATTCAGAATCATAAAAATTGAGAGAGGCGAAAACATTCGAAATATTTGAAAATTTTTTTAGTGAAAAAGAAACGAACCATCGTTACAATTTATCCCTGTAATCGTTGAAGCACAAAAAAGGACCTTTAACGTGTCGGGAATTTTTAGTAAAACAAATTTTCGATTGTTTGTTCTTTGAAATACCCTTCGAAATCATGAAAATTATTAAAAATTTCTCTAAGGGCCTATTCATTACAAATACTTCGTTTCGACATAAAATGATCCATACGTACACCTAGTGTAAAGGAAATAACGGAAGTATAATTGACTTCGTTATTGTGGATGAATAACTAAGGTAACTCGCTGAAGATACAAAAGTCGTGAGAGCATCAGAATGCAATGCTGATCATTACCTTTTAGTCTCCAAAATAAACTTAGGACGGGGATGGAGAAGAATGAAAACAATAAAAACGAAACACAGGCGAAACAAGATTGAAAATTTACAGAAACCGGAAGTGCGTTTAGATTTTCAGAATGAGATGAACGAACGCATAAATAAGCCAACTTGGAGGGCGCTTGGAATCAGTAAAGATACAGAGGTTCGCGTGGACTATGTTACGGGATATCATTATCAAAACTGCGATTCAAGTATGTGGTACGGTAGTTGTAGGAAGAAAGTCTGGTGATGCATGGTGGAATGATGAAATTAACGCAGCTCAAAAAAGAAAAGAAGGAAGTGTACGAGAGAACCTTGAACATCACAGGTCTTAGCGATGAGGAGAGAAATAGGCTTTAAAATGATTGAAGACACAAAAAGTGGAAAGTTGAACTACTATTCAAGGAAAGTGAAGATAAAGTCAGAACAGAAGAATTGGAGAAATTACAAAACGACTTTCAAGGATACATGAAACTAATATTTAAAGAACTGAATGAGAGTAAAAGCACAGATTTTGTAAGCATAAGAAGCAGCAAAGTTGAAATGCTATATGATGCAGACGGGGTAGTAGACGCTCTAAAAGACGCTTTCAAAGAAATGTATAGAGGTGAAGATATAGGGCTACAAAACTGCGACGTAAAACATAATGAATTAGAAAACCTAGTTGAGAATGTCTGAAATGCTTGAATACGGTGGCGAGTACATACCTCACAGGTTGTGCGAATTGATAAATTTATGTATCGAGACGGGGCAAGTCCCAGACGATTGGAGAAGTTGGTAACGATCGATAATAATCGATAATGTAGATAACTTTCACGAACTGTGAAACTGGAAATCAACAATATCGATTTAAGGTAACTCCTTAAATAACAAAAATTCTTAAAGTCATTTCAGAATAGATGGAGTTTGAAAATTTATAAATTAAAAATTTTTTATTTCTGAAAAAAGATCTTTCTCTGTATGATCGATCGTTACCAACCCTAATGATAATACAGATTCCTTCTAATTTAACTTGTACTCAAAACATCAGTCCATGCTATGAAAAGCGTATAGCTGAAAAAAGTATCTGCCTTCGATCTCTCTAGTAGCTTAGTGGTTAAAGCACGTGAGGTTCGATTCCCACCGGAGTGAAGGAGAATGATCTTTTTCGGAAATTAAAATTTTTTAATTTCTTAAAAAAGATCTTTCTTCTTCGCTCAGGCGGGAATCGAACCTCACGTCTTCCGATTGCCAGTCGGATGCTTTAACCACTAAGCTACTAGAGAGATCGAAGGCAGATACTTTTTTCAGATACAAGATTTTCATAGCAAGGAGTTATGTTTTTAATACAAGTTAAATTAGAAAGAATCTGTATTATCATCGGAGTTGGTAACGATCGATAATAATCGATAATGTAGATAACTTTCACGAACTGTGAAACTGGAAATCAACAATATCGATCTAAGACATCTCCTTGAATAAAAATAATTCTTAACGTCATTTCGGACTACATGGAGTTTGGAAATTTATAAATTAAAAATTTTTTATTTCTGAAAAAAGATCTTACTCTATATGATCGATAGTTACCAACTCCGATGATAATACAGATTCCTTCTAATTTAACTTGTACTCAAAACATCACTCCATGCTATGAAAAGCGTATTTCTGAAAAAAGTATCTGCCTTCGATCTCTCTAGTAGCTTAGTGATTAAAGCACCTGACCGGCAATCGGGAGACGCGAGGTTCTATTCCCACCGGAGCGAACGAAAAATATCTTTTTTCAGAAATTAAAAAATTTTTAATTTATTTAAAAAAATGTGTCTTACTTGGGCCACACGTGTTGGCACAATCTACAGCGTTAGCATTATCGTAAGTGGCGTTATCACTTCCACAAACTGGATTAAATTGTGGAGTTCTGGGACAACCGGGACAGACTCTTGGACTTGGTGCGACTGTCGGATTTACTGAATTTTCAGTATTTGTAGATTGTGTTGTTGGAATCGTTCTTGGCGGTTTTGTAGTTCTTATAAATGGATTTTGATTGCTCGATGAATCTTCACCCCAAATCCAGGGTGCTTCAGAAGTTGTTAATCGTTGGCCTTGTCCCAAAACAAGAAGAACTGAAAAAATGTTATAACTTATTTTATATTTTCAATTGTAATTGTTAATTTTGGCAGAATTAAGAAAATTTGTGTAGGTTAAAAAAATGTTTGTTGAAAGAACCAAAAAAGGATTTGGTTGCTATATAGAAGCAACAAAAATAGTTGTTGTCCAAACACAATTTTAATTCTTACAACAAAATCTGGATTTTATTAGAACAAACAAAATTTGTGTTGGTAAAAAAAAATATTGGTCGAAAGAAACAAAAAACGATTTGCTTGCTTTAGAAACAAGAAAATTTTCGTTTTGGTATCTCGGTTATGGTTGAATTAACCAAATTTGTATTTTTTTTTACAAATAATTGTTGGAAAAACTGAAAAATGATTTATTTGCAATAGAAGCATCACAATTTTGTTGTTGCTGCAACAACATTTTAAATCTTATAACAAAATCTAGGTTAAATTTTATTCAGAAAAAAGATCTTCTCCTTTCACTCCGCTGGGATTCGAACACCAGGTCAACTGATTTCCGGTACAGATTGTTGTAGCAGCTCATTTCCAATGCGACCCTGATTATATAATTGACGACTCGATTGGTGGTACTCGCGTTTCATGCAAAGACTGCAAAAAATATGCCAGGAATAAAAAAATCATAAGAAAACATTCGAAAAAAAAATATGTTTCAAAAGAAGGAAACAAGCCTGGAACAATCCTGTATGACCGAAACTCACCGTAATTTAAATTTTATTCTTTACTGCTATTTCATTTTTAACATGAGAATAAAGTAAAAAAAGATATAAAAACTGTTTTGCGTTGTTATTATTTACAATAATTACCTACTATACCTATTAAAATAATGTATAATGTGTATAAATTTTGAACTGTGAAAGCTTATTAATTGTTTGAGGCACAATAAAAATTTGCATTTTTCAAAATAGGATGCAACAAATTTTACACCAATGATTTTCTGTGAGGTTCAGAGCCGAGTCAGATAACAATATTCCTTTTTTAATTTTACATTTGTTGAAAAATCTTTTTACATGTTTCTTTTTCTTGTTTCGAAAGTTATATATATTTTTCTATAATTATGTAAATGCACTTAAGTCGAAAAGTTATACAATAGACGTAGAAAGGTAATTTTGTTTCATAATAGAATCACACCATCGACCAAAGAAACTTTTTTTTTTAATTCAGAAAATCTAAAATTACTTAGAAGTTTGGTATTTCTTAGAATTCATAAAATTTTGGAGTTTACAATTACATATACGTTAAAAAAAAATATTTAAGATTTAGTTAAGTTAATAACAATACGTATTCAGTTCTACAAAAGTACAATTTGATGTTTTGTTCAGGGCATAAAATATAAAGTATACACATTATTAAAAAAAAATCCTATTGATTTATTGCATGGTCCGCAGTCTTTCATCTTCTCTCCTTATTCCTCATGAATGCGAACTAATTGAATAGATCCCAAAAACAAAAAAGGCTTCAAAATTTCTCATTTGGTTAAAAATTCAACGTATTTGATAAAGGGTTATCCCTTTTAGTTTGAAATACACCTTCTTGTTAATAATATCTCTTTTTGTCTTGAAAATTCAACAATTTCGTTGAAAATTCAATTATTTCATCAAAAACTCGCCCTTTTGGTTTAAAAATTAGAAATTTCAGCTTTCCTGGTTCTAAATGTAACTGTCTGGTTAAAAATCAGACTGCTATGGTGAAAGATTCACATTTTCGAGCTGAAAATAATTCTGCTTTGTAAAAGATTTGTATTTTTGTCTCAAAATATGAACAATTTTGTAGAAAATTTGACTATTTGCTTAAAAGAGAAGCTACTCTCTTAAATGTTTAATTTTTTTTAAGTTAAGGATTCATTGCTTCCGTAAACATACGTTTCCTTGGGTGAAAATTTAGCTGCTTTGTGGGAAATGTATCAATTTTGTTGGAAATCTGTAGTTTTCTTGTGAAAAATTAGACTTTTTTGGTAGAAAATGAATTTTTTGGGCTAAAAATGTATTTGGTTGAAAATTGGTCTGTTTTAGTTGAGGATGCAAGTATTTGATTCAAAATTCGCCTGTTTTGATTAAATTCGACTAGTTTTGATTCAAATCTATCTTGTTTGAAAATTCTACCTTTTGGTTGTGAATTGAATTATTTTGTTTAGAGTTGAACTGTTTTGTAAAAAGCTTGTCTGTTTTGCTCGAAAATTCAGCATTTTTGGATAAATTTTTTTCCTTTTTTGACCGAAAAATTGCTATTGGCTGTGAAAATTGAGTTCTTGTTAAAATATTTTGTTAAAAATTTGTCTTTTTTGGTTCAATTCAACAGTTCTTGATGATTATGTAAAAATGACCAATTGTGTTCAGTTTAGAAATCCACACATAATGTGATGCATAGAGAGATTCATGCCCCTTGGGGAAACTAGACTTACTAACTCATCTGGAAATTATCGTGTGACAAATAACAACGTCACCTTCCAGAGGGGCGTCTTTCAGGGCGATACCATGAGCTCTTTGCTTTTCTGAATCACACTTCTGCCTCTATCTGTCGCACTACGGAATTCTTCTGGATACCTCTGTGGCGACAATAGCCATCGCAAGCATAAGGTCACTCATGTATTTTATATGCATGACCTGAAGAACTATGCCTCTGGTAGAAGCAAACTCTAAACTGCTATAAATATCGTCAAGAAGTATAGTATATTCATCTGAAAAAAGAAAAGATTGTTGGCGCTCTCAAGGACCCTGAGCTTGTAGATATAAGTATTATATTATTAGACATCTTAACACTGAAGAGAACTATACATACCTGGCCGTGCCTGAAAGCCGTATTCAGGACGTAACATCAGTTACAAAGTCTCTTCGAAGCAGATACAAGAATTTTCTTCGGCAGATTTCGTCTTCAAATCTTTTGGCGTTAAACAAGGTATCTTCGACTAACATGCTTGCTGTCCCCGTTCTACTCTACTCGATTGGGATGGTTCACTGGACGAAGAAAGAGCTTACGGCCCTGATATCATCACAAAGATCATGCATAGGCATGAAAGCTTACGTATCAATTTGTCTGTCCCGCGATTGTACATTTCAAGCCATCAAGGCGGGCACGGATTTCTGAATCTTCAACTTCTTCATGACCGAAACGTTCTAAGTGCAGCTTACATCGTTGCAAATGGAAAGGATCCTCTCCTAAAAATGATGGGGAATCACGAGATGATTGGCAAAGGAGCGTTCCTTTACAAAGCCGCGAAGCAGGCAGCTGAGAATCTTGGCCCGAATTTTAACGTCAGAAGTGAGGAAAGTGCATTACTCCATCTAGATGCTTCACTTCTGAAAGCTGAGGCTAAGAAAGCAGAATCTGAAAAATTGCATCAAGAGCTACTCGACAAGAAAATGCACGGAAATTTTCACAGGAATGTAGAAAAACAGTCCTTGTCGATGGAGCAAACTTTTGCTTTCCTCAGATCATCAGGGCTTAATTCAGGTACAGAAGGTTTTATTTTGGCATGCCCAGACGGTGTCATTTCCAGCAAAGCACACCGTGACCGCATTTTATGTCAAGAAGTTCTCAGCAATAGGTGCAGAGCGTGTCATGCACACGTTGAGTCCCTAGAACACATGCTATCGGGGTGTTCCACCCGCGCAGGAACGACGTATATCTACAGACATAATGCGGCACTAAGAGCGCTTTATTACCATCTTTTTTCGCTCTTACGATATTGGTCGCGGCCCTGCCCTGCCGAACGCTCAAAGGGAGATAGAGTCAATTGTCCAAAGCGAGATGTGGCAAATTTTCTGAAAATACGATTTTCGGACAGCAGTCCCCGTTGCACACTCGAGGCGTGACATTGTTCTCCAAAACTTCGAGAAACGAAATATATTCGCGATCGCATTCTCGGCTCCATCCGAATGCAACATCACTGCCAAGGAGAAAGAAAAGGAGGAGAGGTATCTAGACCTTAAAAGGGAGCTGCAAAGAATGTACCCAAAATATTCGGTACAAGTAATTGTCTTTCTGATAGGTGCCCTCGGAGGTGCGAAACTATCACTGGTTTGTAACCTTAAAGCCATACCCGCGTGCGAAAAATATGCCAAGGCACCTGCGAGGTGGATGCAGAAAGCTGTCATCCTTTTGTCGCTACGTGTCCTCAAAACACACGAGGGTTTCGCCGGCCTGTCGTTGTGATTTCGTCGTGTCCTGTGACCACCCATCTCACGATTTCCAAAGAGAAAAATGAATTTCAGCAAAATAGTTCAAGTTTCAACCAACTCTTAAATTCTCGACCAAAAATAATGAATTCTCAACAAAACATGTAATAGTTGAGATTTTTAACAAAAAATTTAATTTTAAATAAAAAAACAGTTTTATTGAACAAAAAAGAGGAATATTTACATAAAATTTCTAATTTGTTTTCAATTTTGTGCGTAGAGGCATTCGGGATTTGTTCAGGTAAAAGTATTAAGGGCGGTTTTTGCGGGTTTTTAAATATTTTTGCAGGGTTGATAATATAACTTGTGATTTATTTAAGGTGTATTTTGTGACTATTTCAAATTTTCCAAAAATACAAGTCTTTTGCGTCGAGGCTCTTGAGATTTGTTTATGTAAAAGTGAAAGGGTTGGTTTCCTGGGGTTGTTAAATATCATTATGGGGTTGGAAATTCATCTTGGGGTACTATAAAGGTGACTTGTGTGATTATTTCAAATTTCTAAATTTTTTAAGAGTCTCTCCTCAGAGGCACTTGGGATTTGTTCCAGTAAAAATGGTAGGGGTAGTTTTCGGGGGTTAATGAATATCATCATGGGGTCAAAAATTTAACTTTGCATTTTCTAAAGGTGATTTGTGTGATTATTTCAAATTTCTGATTTTTTTTTTTAGGTTTTTGCGTGAAGTCATTTGGGATTTGTTGAGTTGAAAGTGGTAAGGGTGTTTTTAGGGGGTTTTCGAATATTATCTTGAAACATTAGTGGCCTGGCAGATAAAAATAGTTAAGAAAAAAGCATCATTAGCAACCAGCTTTAATTTGGACCTGGTTAAGCTGCAGCATGGGAAGTTATTGATTTCTGAAAATTTCGATTGCAAACCTGATGTGCAGTACCACATTTAAATTTTATGTCCGCTCTCTATGCATGTTTAGATACCAACATTTAGTGCATCGGTCCTGGGAGAGTATGTTTATTATTAAAGCTATAAAGGACTTTATTAGCTCTTGCGATATAGCCTGACAGTTTAATGTATTCCATTGTGAGAGAGCCTTAGCAACAGTGCTAATTTCGAAATTCCTGGTAATGTACTAGTAGTGCTAAGTACACTTTAGAGTATTCTCCTGTGCAGCAGCCTGGAAAGACGCTTCTATGCTTATATAGCTTGCTTAGTGCCTAGATTCAGAAAAAAGATACTTTGATTCAAAGAAAATTTTTTCCCATGGGGATGTTGAATTTAATGAGTTGAAAAGATATTTTTAGTTATTAGCAGCTCATTAACATATTAGAAGAAGAAATTTTTTTATATTTTTAGTAATAAATGGGTATAATAAAATATAAATTAATAAGTAAGATAAACCCAACCGGCAATAAGAAGAAGTAAGGTTCGATTCCCACTGGAGCGAAGGAGAAAGATCTTTTTTCAGAAATTAAGAATTTTTAATTTCTGAAAAAAGATCTTTTTTCTTCGCTCCGGTGAGAAAAGTGCTATGAAAAGCGTATATCTGAGAAAAGTATCTGCCTTCGATCTCTCTATTAGATTAGTGGTTTCCCACCGGAGCGAAGGAGAAAGATCTTTTTTCAGAAATTAAGAATTTTTAATTTCTGAAAAAAGATCTTTCTTCTTCGCTCCGGTGAGAAAAGTGCTATGAAAAGCGTATATCTGAGAAAAGTATCTGCCTTCGATCTCTCTATTAGATTAGTGGTTTCCCACCGGAGCGAAGGAGAAAGATCTTTTTTCAGAAATTAAGAATTTTTAATTTCTGAAAAAAGATCTTTCTTCTTCGCTCCGGTGAGAAAAGTGCTATGAAAAGCGTATATCTGAGAAAAGTATCTGCCTTCGATCTCTCTATTAGATATAAAATATTACACATAGAATTATTTTCGTAAATATATTTTAATATATATTTTTTGTGTTTTCCAGTATGTCAGATTGATATTCATAAGACTTTCAAATGATATAATGAAATATAATCTAAATTTATTCCATATGCAGTCTAATTACAACGCTGATCACAAAATATTTAATTACATTGTTTTAAAGTTATCGAAAAAACTATTCAAAGAAATCAAAATTGTTTAAACAAGCAGAAAAAATCAATGAAACTAAAAAGAAATGTATCAAAATTATATAATTATTCAACAAAAAGTAAAAAATCTCAGCGAAATATTTGAAATCTTTGAAATCCTTAGAAAATCATTGATTATTGAAATTGTAATATTTGTGAAATTATTGAAATCATTGCAGTCTTTGTGAAATCATTGAAGTCTTTGTGAAATGTTTTAAATCTATCTGAAATCTTTGCGAAATATTTGAAATCTTTAGAAAATCATTGAAATCTTGGTGAAATCTTTCTCATATCTTTGGAAATCTTTGCGGAATCTTTAAAATCTTCATAAAATCTTTCGGATATCATTGAAATGTATGCACTTTTTGAAATCTATCTGAAATTTTTAAAATCTTGGGGAAATCACTGAAATCTTTTTGAAATCTTTGCGAAATATTTTAAAAATGTTTGATAATATTTGAGAAATTATTGAAATCTTTGTGAAATCCTTGGAAAATCATTGCAGTCTGTGAAATATTTTGAATCTATACGAAATCTTTGCTAAATATTCAAAATCATTGAAATCCTTAGAAAATCATCGATTATTGAAATTCTATTATTTCTTGAATTATTAAAATCATTGAAGTCTATGTTAAATCTTTGAAATTTATCAAAATCTTTGCGAAATATTTGAAATCTTTGTAAAATATTCAAAATCTTTAGGAAATCATTGAAATCTTTTAAAAATCTTTCTGATATCTTTGGACATCTTTGCGAAATATTTGAGATCTTTGCGAAATCATTGAAATCTTTGTGCACTCTTTGAAATCTGTCTGAAATTTTTGTGAAATATTTTAAATCTATCCGAAATCTTAGCCAAATATTTAAAATCTTTGAAAAATCTTTAAAATCTTGATGAAATCTTTAGGAAATCATTGAAATCTTTGTGCAATCTTTGAGATCTACCTGAAATCTTTACGAAATATTTGAAATCTTTGAAATCTGCGAAATATTAAAAATATTTTTGAAATATCTGATAATTTTTGTGAAATCTTTGTGCACTCTTTCAAATCTATCCCTGAGTTTTTGTAAAATAGTTGAAATCTTTCTGATATCTTTGGGAATCTTTGCGAAATCTTTAAGACCTTTGCGAAATCATTGAAATCTTTGTGCACTCTTTGAAATCTATTTGAAATTTTTGTGAAATCTTTCAACTCTATCCGAAATCTTAGCCAAATATTTGAAATCTTTGAAATCTTTGTAAAATATTTCCGAAATGTTTGCAAAATATTAAAAATATTTTTGAAATATGTGATAATTTTTGTGAAATTTTTAGGAAATCTTTGTGCACTCTTTGAAATCTATCCCGGAATTTTTGTGAAATAGTTGAAATCTTTAGTAAATCATTGAAATCTTTGTGAAATCTTTCTGATATCTTTGGAAATCTTTGCGAAATCTTTTAAATCTATCAAATATCTTAGCCAAGAATTTGAAATCTTTGTGAAATATTTCCGAAATCTTTGCAAAATATTAAAAATATTTTTGAAATATGTGATAATTTTTTTGAAATTATTAGGAAATCTTTGTGCACTCTTTGAAATCTATCCCGGAATTTTTGTGAAATAGTTGAAATCTTTAGTAAATCATTGATGACTGAGAAAATAGATTCTACACTTGAGAAATATTTCTATTTGTACATTTATGACTTTTACGTTCATAATATTTTTACGAAAACGTCGTGCGACGTATATCCATGACGTCGTGAAACAATACTTAATTCAAGGTTTCCCGCTCTTCGGGCAATTTGAGATAACCGTACACGGGGGGCTTGAAATGTTGGGGTTTTGAAATAATGGCGTCTTGAAATGATGGAGACTTTACTGTATTTTGGAACCTTTGAAAAAGTCATCAAACTCTATATAATATATTTTAGATCACAGAAGGAAACATACGTAGTAACGCAAAAACAAATTTTTGCTCCAAAAATGCATCTTCAATGTGAAAAGAAGTGTCAAGGTTGCATTTTTCTTTTCGTGGAGTGGTACTTCTGCGTGGCACAGTACGGCGCCCACGATGAGTCATGACGCAATGGTGCATTTTTGTTGTTGTCTTTTCACAAAAATGTTATAGTGAGATCGATAAAATATGTGACAAACATGGGCATGATAAGCGTACACGGAGACCGAACGAGAGGCCTACGAAAGCCAACCCCACCACTTACCACTACAGCTATACGCGACGTGTCCGTGAGCTCCACTGACTCGCGCCTAAAAGTGGAGGGGGTGCTTTTCGTAGACGCATCCCCACTACTCAAATGCTGTTTAGCGGGCTCTTCTACGATCGCCCGTCCTGTAAAATTCAGCTTTGACGCATTAGGTCCTTTTCTTCGCGGACGGTCACATATAATAAAAAAATTATACCAAAAAGATGTTCAAATGAAAAGGAAAATTAGTGACTGAAAAAATGTATAAGAACAAATTGAGCATTGTGTAAGCAGGAAAAGTGCAACGTAAATTAGTTTCTTTGAACGAAATCTACGCGCTTACTCGCAATCTAACCTTAAAACTGTCATCCATACTGCGATTTATCTAATTTTGTTTAAAACTTTTTTTAAATGTACAATCATTTCTCAGAAATATTGAAGATAAACAAATGTTAATAATTCATTAATAATTAACTTTAAATTAAATTCCACTTTTTAATTAATATTAGCATAGCATACAAATATTCCCTATTAGTTTCCTAATTAAATTTCCCTGAAGATTAGGCCTAAAGGCCTCACAACTCGCTGAATCCTGGTAGTATAATAAAGACGCATAAACAATAAAGAAATGAGAGCGAGGAGCTTTGGACGTCTCTTTCTTCTTTTCTCCCTCTTTTTTCAATTGTCATATATCTGTCTTCAAAAAGCCGTTTTACTATGTTATTTGAAAACACATTTCTCTTGTTTTAACTCTTTTTGTACAATTATGTCACACCAATTGATTTTATTGAGTATTTGTTTTAAAAAACAGTTTTTTAAAGAACATACATCTTTCTAAGCCTGCTTGTGCGATTTTTTCGCACAATTGTATTTTTGTAAGATTATGATGATTTGAAAAATGTGCTGACAAATATTGAATAAAAAATATTTTTCTGTGGAAATGCATGCAATAAAATGTTAGTGTTTATTATTATTGACTTGCAAATCTATTTCAAAAATGATTTTTCCTCAGATAATTTATTATAGAAATTTTTTATGTTATTGTTGTTATTGAAGCCGATAGTGCCTTTGACATTTTTGGGAAAAACTTTTTCCTCCAGAACATTTTTCCTCCGAAAATTTATTATCGAAATTATGAATGTTATTGTTGTTATTGAAGCCGATAGTGCTTTTGACATTTTTGGGAAAAAATTTTTTCTTCAGAAAATATTTCCTCAGAAAATTTACTATCGAATTTTATAATGTTATTGTTGTTATTGAAGCCGATAGTGCTTTTGACATTTTTGGAATTGGTTATTGAAAGAGAAGTAGGTATTATTGAGACAGTGTTCTATCAAAGGTATGAAATCGGAGGGAAAGTTTGTAAAGGATTTAATAATATCGATTGTATCAGCGACTGATACTTTCGTAAAGAGAGATTCTACGTCGAAACTCACTTAGATGACGATCGATCTGAGTGGAATGTTGTTTATGTGAATTTTTGGGAGTCCGTAAAGTCTTGGAGAGGTGGCATTGTATCGTCAGTTAGAAGGTCCATTATTTGGTTGTTATAGTCTCCTTTATTCATTATTACTGTTGTGTTGCCTTTGTCTGCGGGCAATATTATTATCTCTTTATTTTGTTTGAATTCTTTAATTGCTACATTTTCTTGTTTTGTTAAGTTTGAGGAGGGAAGTTGAGCTTGGCGTAAGATGTTGGCTGTCCTACGCCGTATGTCATTCGCTTTTTTGGTTGGAAGGGTATATATTGTGGATTCCAAATTACTGATTATTTCTTCATTTGGGATTTTGGAGGGAAATACTGCAAAATTGTGTCCTTTAGATAAGGCTTAAATCACTTCATTGCTGAGAGGATGGTTAGAGATGTTTTTTAGCGTGATAGTTAATGGTGCGTGCCTTACTGGAAGTAATTTGTCAAATTTTATTTTTGGTTTCTGAGTAGAAAAATCTTTAATCCGTTGGGGTTTGTCAAATGATATGCGGTCCAATGTAGAACAAATGATAAATCTGAGACCGTTTGATAGAAAAAGGTGAAGTTTTAATAGTTTTTTGGAGGTAGTGTGCAAGGAAAATTTGGTATATTGTATTCTTTCTTTCAAGAGAAGAAAAACTGTTTTATATATAATTGATTTGGATTTAGATGTTCCTCAACGGGTTTTCAACTGTAAGAATTTCGGGACCTACGCTTTCTCTCCAAAGAACTGAATCGTTTCACAGGAAACTCTATCACGCAGGTCTAAAACTCTTTCGACTTCATCAGCAAGATACAACAGATCCACATTAAACCCCAAGACATCTTTCTTTTCATACATTTGATAGAACACTGTCTGAATAATACCTAATTCTCTTACAATAACCAATCCTACGAACAAACTTCAGGAGCAGCGATGGGATCTCCAATCTAACCTGTGATAGCCAACATCTTTATGGAAAATCTGGAAAGTAAAATCTTTGACAAATCCAAGCTCAAACCGGAATTTTGGTGCCGTTACGTTGACGACACTTTTGCCATCTGGAGACATGGACTAGATGAACTACACAAGTTCTTCGATTTCATCAATCATTTTCACGCTAATATCCAGTTCACCATAGAAATTGAGCACAACGGAAATCTGCCTTTCTTGGACGTACTAGTTTACAAAAGATCCGATAACACATTAGGACACGAAGTTGACAGAAAACCCACCCATACAAACAGATACTTACATACCTCCTACCACCACCAGCCATCTCAAAAGCAATCGGTCATCAATTCCCTTGTATACAGAGCTGGCTCCATAACAGATAAAGATAACTTACAAAAGGAATTGCAAAATGTAAAAGAAATCCTAATACAAAACGATTACACAATCAAATTGAGAAAGCAATAGGAAAATACACTAAAAAAAAACAAGTCAACCCAACCTACTAAAGAAAGAGAGAGACGAACGACCACCATCCTACCCTACATTCAAGGTATCACAGAACATATAGGTAGAATTCTCAACAAACACAATATCCAAGCCATATTTAAATCACCTACAAAAATAGGACAACTTCTAAACAACCCGAAAGATAAAAAGGCACCTCTCAGTGATCCGGGAGTATATAAAATCCCTTGTTCTTGTGGCAAAGTCTATATTGGAGAATAGTTCCAAACAAAGTTTGCCTATTCCAACTAAATTTTGTTGTAACAACCAAATTTTAGTTACTAGAACGAAATTGAGCCTGTTCCATTTAAGTTTTTCCACTTCAACTAAAGTTTGATTTTCCAACCAAATTTTGCCTGTTGCACCTAAGTTTTCCTCTTTCAACTAAAGTTTGTTTGTTCCAACCAAATTGTATTTGTTCCAACGAAATTTTGTCTGTTCCTCCTAAGCTTTTCTCTTTCAACTCAAGTTTGATTTTCCAACCAAATTTTGCCTGTTGCACCTAAGTTTTTCTCTTTCAACTAAAGTTTGTTTGTTCCAACCAAAGTTTATTTGTTCCAACGAAATTTTGTCTGTTCCTCCTAAGCTTTTCTCTTTCAACTCAAGTTTGATAGTTCCAAACAAAGTTTGCCTATTCCAACTAAATTTTGTTGTAACAACCAAATTTTAGTTACTAGAACGAAATTGTGCCTGTTCCATCTAAGTTTTTCCATTTCAACTAAAGTTTGATTGTTCCAACCAAATTTTGCCTGTTGCACCTAAGTTTTTCTCTTTCAACTAAAGTTTGTTTGTTCCAACCAAATTTTATTTGTTCCAACGAAATTTTGCCTTTTCCTCCTAAGTTTTTCTCTTTCAACTAAAGTTTGATTGTTCCAAACAAGGTTTGCCTCTTCCAACTAAATTTTGTTGTGACAGCCAAATTTTAGTTGCTAGAACGAAATTTTGCCTGTTCCAACTAAATTTTATTGTGACAACCAAAGTTTATTGATTCCACTCAGAGTTTGCCTGTTCCACCTAAGTTTTTTGTTTCAACTAAGGTTTGTTTGTTCCAACCAAATTTTGCCTATTTCAAGTAAATTTTGTTGAAACAACTAAAGTTGGTTTGTTCAAACCAGGTTTGCCTGTTCCATCTGAGTTTGTCTATTTCAACTAAAGTTTGATTGTTCCAAACAAGTTTTGCCTATTCCAAGTAAATTTTGTTGAAACAACTAAAGTTTGTTTGTTCCAACCAAATTTTGCCTTTTCCACCTGAGTTTGTCTATTTCAACTAAAGTTTGATTGTTTCACACAAAGTTTGCCTATTCCAAATAAATTTTGTTATAACAACAAAAGTTTGTTTGCTCTAACCAAATTTTTGTTGCTAAAGCGAAATTTGGGCCGTTCCAACTAAAGTTTTTTGTTCCAAAGTTTGCATATTCCAGCTAAATTTTCTTGTAACAACCAAAATTTATTTATTCTAAAGAAATTTTAGTTGCTAGAACGAAATTTTGCCTGTTGCAAATAAATTTTATTGTGACAACCAAAGTTTATTTGTTCCAATCAAATTTTTCCTGTTCCACTTGAGTTTTATATTTCAACTAAAGTTTGATTGTTCTAAACAAATGTTGGCTATTCCAAGTAAATTTTGTTAAATCAAATAAAGTTTGTTTATTCCACATAAATTTTGCCTGTTCCACCTAAGTTTGTCTATTTCAACTAAACTTTGATGATTCTACACAAAGTTTGCCTATTCCAACTAAGTTATGTTATAACAACAAAAATTTGTTTGTTCTAACCAAATTTTTGTTGCTAAAACGAAATTTTGGCCGTTGCAACTAAAGTTTGTTTGTTATAACCAAAGTTTGTTTGTTCCAACCAAAGTTTGTTTGTTCCAACGAAATTTTGCCTGTTCCATCTAAGTTTTCCTATTTCAACAAAAGTTTAATTGTTCGAAACAAATTTTGTCTATTTCAAGTAAATTTTGTTGAAACAATATAAGGTAGTTTGTTCCAACCAAGGTTTGTTTGTTCCAACTAAAGTTTGATTGTTCCAAACCAATGTTGCTTCTTCCAAGTAAATTCTTTTTGGTAGAATAATATTCTTGGTTGAAAATTAATTTTTTAACTTGAAATTCAACTAATTCAGTTGAATATTTTTTGTCATTTGATTTAAAAATTCGTCTTTTTAATTGAAAATTCATGCATTTTGTTGAAAATTCACTCTTTTTGGTAGAATATTAATATTCTTGGTTGAAAATTAATTTTTTAACTTGAAATTTAACTAATTCAGTTGAATATTTTATCATTTGAGTTGAAAGTTCATCTTTTTGATTGAAAATTCATTGGTTTTGTTGAAAATTCGTTCGTTTTGGTTGAATATTAATTTTATTGGTTAAAAATTAATTTTTTAATTAAAAATTCAACTAATCCAGTTGAATATTCTATCATTTGAGTTGATAATTCATTTTTTTTGATTGAAAATTAACGCATTTTGTTGAAACTTCGTTCTTTTTAGTACAATATTAATCTTCATGGTTGAAAATTAATTTTTTAACTAAAAATTCAACTAACCCAGTTGAATATTTTGTCATTGGAGTTGAAAATTAATCTTTTTAATTGAAAATTCATGCATTTTGTTGAAAATTCACTCTTTTTGGTAGAATATTAATTTTCTTGGATGAAAATTAATTTTTTAACTTAAAATTTAACTAATCCAGTTAAATATTTTATCATTTGAGTTGAAAATTTATCTTTTTAATTAAAAATTGACGCATTTTTTTTAAATTTATTCTTTTTGGTAGAATTTTAATCTTCTTGGTTGAAAATTCATCTTTTTGATCGAAAAATCACGCATTTTGTTGAAAATTCGTTCTTTTTGGTAGAATAATCTTCTTGGTTGAAAATTAATTTTTTCACTTATAATTTAACTAATCCAGTTGAATATTTTATCATTAGAGATGAAAATTCATATTTTTAATTGACAATTCATGCAGTTTGTTTAAAAATCTTTCTTTTTGGTAAAATATTAATCTTCTTGGTTGAACATTGATCGTTTTTAGTTGAAAATTCGTCTTTTTTGGAAGAAAATTCATCTTTTTGATTGAAAATTCACGCATGTTTGTGCAAATTCCTTCTTTTTGGTAGAATGTTAATCTTCTTGGTTGAAAATTAATTTTTTAATTCAAAATTTAACTAATCCAGTTGAATATTCTATCGTTTAAGTTGAAAAATCATTTTTTTGATTGAAAATTCGTGCATTTTGTTGAAAACTCGTTTTTTTTTGGTAGAATGTTAATCTTTTTGGTTGAAAATGGATCGTTTTTAGTTGAAAATTCGTTTTTTTTTTAAGAAAATTAATCTCTTTGGTTGAAAATTTAACTATTTCAGTAAAAGATTCATCATTTTAGTAGAAAATTCCTGTTCTCGGTTGAAAATTAATTTTTTAACCTAAAATTTAACTAATCCAGTTGAATATTCTATCATTCAAGTTGAAAATTCATCTTTTTGATAAAAAATTTACGCATTTTGTTGAAAATTCGTCTTTTTTTTGCAGAATATTAATCTTCTGGGTTGAAAATTGATCGTTTGCAGTTGAAAATTCGTCTTTTTTGGAAGAAAATTAATCTTCTTGGTTGAAAATTCAACTAGTTGACTGAAAATTTACGTTTTTTTTTAAATTGATGTTTTTTAGTAGAAAATTAATCTAATTTGTTAATTTCTCATCTTTTTGGTTGAAAATGAAAATTTTTGCTTGAGAATTCAACTATTTTGTAGAAAACTGTACTGTTTTTGTGACAAATTATGTTTTTATTGGAAAATATATTTTTTGATGAAAATTGACCTATTTTATTTTTAGTTAATAATTCATTTTTTTCCCATTATTTTTTAGTTATCTCAAAATTTAACTATTCCATGTTTGGTTCCCATAAGCGTATCTACTTTCACATATACATTTCTTAACCGATTTGAAACATTATGGTTCTCAAGGCATCCATCTCTTGTGTAGTGAGCCGGGGGTACATGAAAATCGATTTCTAAATTAAAATTTTCCGATTAGTTATTGTGATGTACCAAATTCAGGATATCGCATGAAGCAATTAATAAAAGGGATAATCCAATTAATAATGAATTTCTTATCAATTTCGCAATATATATTTTCTGGGCTTATTGTTGCAGTAATTAGGGTTGGATCATCACAAAATAGGCAATATATCTGTAAAAAAAAATATGAAGGATCAATATTTGTGGTAAAAATTTATTAATGAATAAATTAATATTTTCCATGCTAGCATAGAGTGTGATAAAATATATTCTGAATGCCTAATTTGTAAAATATTCAATAACAAATGTGGAAAGATGAATTTCGTTCAAGAAATATAACTTCAAATTTAAGAGAGAAACTCCCTGACGAATTATAATTTTTATTTTCAAAAAGGAAGTTTTCGTAAAAAATTACAGTTTTACTTGGGAAAGGGATTGAAATTTTGCAGAATTTATATTAGTTTTTCAATTTCAAGTGCATTTCTTCAAGATATACCCAAATAAGAATTTATGTAACGTAATGTGCATTCTATACCGGCTGCTTATTTCGTTCAAACTTTACTTGAGTTTGACTGGACTATGCCTCTATTGATACAAAATTAGCACATATGGTACACTCCTAAGGGGTCATCCACAAATTACGTAAGACGATTCAGGAGAAGGGGAGTGGGGTGTTGTAAAATCTTACTGTTCCTCAAGAGGAAGAGGAAAAGGGGATTAGTCGAAAATCTTATGTAAGCAACATTTTTACCAAAAGAAGAAAAAAGTCCTAAAATTATTACAGCTCAGCGGAAATTCCAGAAGAAAATCCATGTTTCAGGCCAACAGGGAATTTCCTGATTAGAAAATTACGAAAGAGTTCTAAACTACTTATTTGATCTATTTCCATTGTTAAAAAAACAGTAATATGTTTAACCTTAATTTTATTTCAAAGAATTCATTTTTCTATTTGCGTAAAAATTCATTCTATTTCCCCGGTTTTGAAAGCTAGCATTTTGGGCGAAGCAGAGTTAAATATGACTTGCTTTTTAAATTTTTTGTCGCAGTGCTAGTTGCAGCCTAATGCGAAGCTAGCAATACTGCACGCATTCGAAAAAAATTACGGAGCATAAAATTTTGTTTTGGCGGTCTAACTCAGCACTAAATTAGCACTGAATTTTTATATAGTGTTCAGGTCAATACGACAATCTAGTGTATGGCAATTCCAGCGTTACTTGCATTAATATTTTGAGCTGATTGCATTTACGAAGATAATAAAACGTGCATGTTTCGAATTTTATTTAGTTAATTATAAATAAGGTTGTGCACCGTCTTGGACCTTCCTCGCGACTGTCCCAGAGGATTAGTCCAGCTCCTGTTTGCGACATAAAGTTAGGTTGTTCTCCCTCCGGAAGTAAAACATATATGAACTGAGTAAAGTGCGTTAGAAGAGAAAATGAAAATCTGAAAAAATATGCCAGAAGAGAAAACGTAAAAATGGCAAAGTATGGCGGAAGAGAATACAGAAGTAAAATTAAATTCTCTGTTTCTTATTGCAGAGCTAAGTTCACTGTTAGATTGTTCACCTAATGTCGACCCTGTTCTTAATCTTGCTTGTTTTGGAACTTCTTATGCTCATGGCAGACGTTATTCTTCTAAAAGGCCTCCTTCTCCTGCCAGAACACATTTTTCGTGTTCTCCAGGCCGGTCTTCTCCTTCTGCGTAGCCTCCTCTTCGCGTCGGGGCCCATTTTATGGAACCTGAGTAAATTACAACGCGAACAGTAGTCGACATACTTGGCTTTTCATGAAGAGACCTGGGGTCAACTCCTGAGAGCGAATAAGTGAGGGTGTGGTACAATAGGCTTTATAGCTTGAGCTCCAGGGGAGCTCTTCATAGGCTTCCCGCCCGTCTTAAAACTAAAACTAAAAAAAAGAGACTATTAATATTGTCATTGATTAATGCTAGAAATTGCATCTTTTTTCTGAAATTTTCAACTGTTTGTATATTTTTCATTTGGAGTGACCTAATCATTATTTAATTTGAGGAAAAATAATTGTTTAAACAAATTGTTATTGTCAATAACTATCATCATCTATATTAATGCCAGATAGTTGCGGTTATTTCTGAAATTTTTAACTATCTGTCCACTTTTCACTTAGTGAGGTAATAGTTCATGCAACTTAATCAAAATAGTTGTTTAAACAATTTATTATTGTTCATAACTATTTTCTCTTAGATAAATACTAGAAAGTTGCGGTTTCTTCTGAAATGTTTAACTTGGCTTTGCCTTTTTAGTTGTGAAAAAATGATGAATAAACATTAGAGCGAAACATATTTTAAACAATATCTTTCTTTTTCGTGGATATATTTTGCTGGAGGGGCGATGATATCATTTACACACCTAGTTCCCCCACGTACTCCTGATTAATCCATTCTTTATTTCTTTCTCTTGTGTATGATACCTTTTTTTATTTGAATTAATTTTTTTTATATTGGGAAAATAGCAAAAATAATTCACTTAAAAAAGTGAAATACTATTTAAAAAATGATTCTCGTTGCGGTTCATTTATTATTTGTTCATAACTGAAAAGTCAAAGCAAAACTAAAGATTTCAGAAAAAAGTAACTTTCTAGCATTACTCTAAGAGAATACAGTTATAAACAATAATCAATTGTTTAAATAAGCATGTTTATTAACTTGCATTAATTATTATCTCACTAAGTGAAAAGTGGACAAAAAGTTTAAAAGTTCATAAAAAACCTTACTTTTTGGCAATTATCTGAAAGATGATAGCTATAAACAATTATAAATTGTTCAAGCAACTATGTTTGTTAACATGCATTATTTATCACTTAACTAAGTAAAATGGACGTAAAAATTAAACATTTCAGAAGAAACGGCAACTATATTGCATGATCAAAGAAGGGGATAGTTATAAACAATAATAATTTGTTTAAATAATTGTTTTTGTCAAATTTAATTAATTACTGACTCGCCTTGTGTGAAAAGTAGACAAATAGTTATAAATTAAAAAAAAAACACATCTTTCTAGCATTATTCAAGTTGAATATTGGTAATATAATAATAAATTGTTCAAACAAATAATGCTGTCAACTTTAATGAATTATTTAACTCACTCCCAGCGAAAAGTGAACATAAAGTAGAAAATTTCAGGAAAAACTGCAATTTTCTAGCATTATTCTAAGAGAATATTATTCACAGTTATAATAAATTGTTAAAACAATGATGTTTGTTAAAATGGAACAAAAGGGAAATGAAGTTGAAATTTTTTTTAAAAATCGCGACTTTCTATCTGCACTCTAAGAGAAAATTGCTAAAAATAATAATAAATTGTTTGAACAATTCATTTATACATCTAATTATCAGTATAAAGTCTATTTTATGTATTAGCAATCATTCGCATTTAAGAATAAGCAAAAAAATCATAATTAGCACAAAAAATTCGCAAACCCCATTTTTTCATATGGGGTTTTTCGGGGCCATATAAAAGAGACTTACGGGGGTGATATTTAAAAAGTAATATTTTATCCGTATTCTATGGCTATATTCTAAAGAGAACCAGATATCAATTTTGAACCAAGAAGGGGAATTTTCTACAAAAAAATATTAATTGAAAAAAAAATAGTTCCATTTTCAACAAAAAAGTACATTGTCAAACAGAAAGATTTTTTTAAATCCAAATAGACAAGTTTTCAGCAAAATACATGAATTTTCAAACAAATAGTTTAATTTTCAACCAAAAATGGAATAGTTAAATTTTCAGTTAAAAAAAAAAAAATATTTAACCAAAAAAAAACGAATTTTCCTAAAAAATAGTTAAATTTTGAACCGAAGAGATGAATCTTCAACGAAAAGAGTAACTTTCTAAAAAAAATGATATTTCAGAAAAATAGTTACATTTTCAACCAAAAAGTTCATTTTAAAATAAAATTAATTTTCAACCACGAAGATTAATTTTCTACAAAAATAGAGAGATTTTCAATAAAATACATGAATTTTCAACAAAAAATGGAATAGTTGAATTTTCAGTTAAAAAAAAAAAGATTTTTTAACTAAAAAAAAATTATTTCTTAACGAAAAAAATGATTTTTTAACAAAAATTTCAACAAATAGTTCAATTTTCCACGAAAGAGATGAATCTTCAACAAAAGGAGTAATTTTCTACAATAAAAAATAAATAGACAAATTTTCAACAAAATACATGAATTTTTAAACAAAAAGTTTAATTCTCTATCAAAAATGGAATAGTTAAATTTTCAGTCAGAAAAAAATATTTTTTAACAAAAAAAGCGAATTTTCAACAAAATAGTTAAATTTTCAACCAAAGAGATCGATTCTGAACCAAGAGGGGAATTTTCTACCAAAAAAGATTAATTTAAAAAAAAATAGTTCCATGTTCAACAAAAAAGTACATTTTCAACCAGCAAGGTTTTTTTTAGCCAAATAGACCAGTTTTCAATAAAATACATAAATTTTCAAACAAATAGTTTAATTTTCAACCAAAAATGTAACAGTTAAATTTGTTGTTAAAAAAATGAATTATTGAACAAAAAAAGCGGATTTTCACAAAGTAGTTAAATTTTCAACCTTTAACCAAGAAGAGTAATTTTCTACCAAAAAAGACTAATTTTCAAAAAATAGTCACATTTTCAACCAAAGAAATTAATTTTCGACTAAAATGGTGAATCTTTCACCGAAAAAATTAGTTTTTAACCAAATAGGTCAACTTTTGTCCCAAAATATTAATTTTCTACAAAAAAAGACAAATTTTTTTCAGAATGAGATTACTTTTCTACCAAAAAGACTAATTTTGAACAAAATAATTGAATTTTAATCTAAAACACATGCCTTTTCAACTTAAAATAGGACAGTTAAATTTTCCATAAAAAAATTAATGTTGTACCAAATAAAATAAATTTTCAACAAAATAGTTCAATTCTCAACTAAATAGATGAATTTTCAACCAGGAAGATTAAATTTTTATCAAAAAGATACATTTTCAACAAAAAATGTAATAGTTAAATTTTCAGTAAAAAAATTAATTTTTAACAACAACAAAAATTCACAAAGTAGTTAAATTTTCAACCAAAGAGTTAAATCTTTAATCAAGAAGAGTAATTTTCTACTGAAAAAGATGAATTTTTAACAAAATAGTCACATTTTCAACCAAAGGAATTAATTTTCGACTAAAATGGTGAATCTTTAACCGAAAAAATTAGTTTTTAACCAAATAGGTCAACTTTTGTCACAAAATATTAATTTTCTACAAAAAAAGACAAATTTTGTTCAGAATGAGATTACTTTTTTACCAAAAAGAAGAATTTTGAACAAAATAATTGAATTTTAATCTAAAACACATGCCTTTTCAACTTAAAATAGGACAGTTAAATTTTCCAGGATAATATATTTTTTCATAGTTGACTAAAAAATCTTTTGTGGTTGAAAATTCATCTCTTGTTGAAAATTCGTCTTTTTTATTTGAAGTCTTTCTTGGAAATTTATTAATTTTTTAAAATAAATTTTTCGTAATTGAGAATTTAACTATTTGGCTGAAAATGTGCTTTTTTCTTAAAAATTCATATTAGTGGTTTAAAAATGCAACTGCACTATAAAAAAATTTTTTCATTTGAAAATTTATCTCTGAGAAATTCAACTGTTTGGTTGAAAATGAATCTATTGGGGTTGAGATTCCACTTTTTTTGAAAATTCGTTTTTTAAATTGAAAATTAATGTTTTTCACTTAAAATTTCTAGTTTTACTTGAAAATTCATTAATTTGTTTAAAAATTCCTGTATTTTGTTGAAAACTCGTCCTTTTTGGTGGAAAATTAATCTTCATGGTTGACAATTCGTCTTTTTGGTTTAAAAGTTCATCTTTTTTAGTAGAAATTTAATCTTTTCGGGTTAAAAATTCAACTGCTTGATTGAAAGTTGAACTTCTTTCTTAAAAATTTATTCATTTGGTTGGAGATTCATAATTTTAGTTGAAAATTCATCTCTTCGGTTGAAAATTGAACTACTTCGTTGAAAGTTTCCTTTTTTTTTCTAAATTAATTTTTGCAACCGAAAATGTAACTACTTGGTTGAAAATGAGCTTTTTTGTTTAAAATTTATATTTTGGGGTTAAAAATTCAACTGTACCATAGAAAATTCGATTTTTTATTTGAAAATTTATCTCTGTTGGTAGAAATTTCCACTTTTCTGGTTAAAAATGCAACTAATTGGTTGAAAATGAATCTGTTTTGGTTTAAAATTGAACTATTTTGTTGAAAATTCGTTTTTTCTTGTTTTTAATAGAAATTCTATGTTTTTATTTAAAATTTAACTTTTCCAGTTTGTGTTGAAAACTTCTCTTTTTTGGTTGAAAATTCAACTATTTATTTAAAAATTCATGTATTTTGTTGAAAATTCGTCTTCTTTGGTAGAAAATTAAATTTCTTGGTTGATTATTCGTCTTCTTGGTTTGAAAATTCTTCTCTTTTGGTGGAATTTTCACCTTTTTTGGTTCAAATATCAACTATCTTTTTGAAAATTTCGTTTTGTATTGAAAAATAAAAAATTTTGTTTCTGATTAAATGTATATTAATTAGTTTTTTTTTCTACCACATTTTCAACTAAATAATTGAATTTTGAACAAAAAGATGAATTTTCAAATAAAAAAAAAAATAAATTTTATTACAATGACTGAATTTTCAACAAAATACATAAATTTTCAACCAACTGGTTGAATTTTCCACCAAAAATGGACAGACCTTTTAAAATTAAAGGTCAAATCATCGGCAACTGTAATTCGGTGATTGTGAATTCTCTTTTGTTAAAACTCCTTCGGCTTTAACGAATTTTGTCCAAAATCTGAACTAAAATTTAAGAATATTAAATTAGATTAAAATCAAATTCAAAATCCCATTTAACGTCCAACACTCAAGTCAATGTATACATTTTTTAAAATAAACCAAGAATCTTACGATAAAATTTTGGCAAATACCACAAAATGCTCCTATTGTAATTCCTGAAAACAAAATAAAAATGATAAGGATGCTCTGTGAGCACCGAAACCTTGGTGAATATTATCCATGCTTTTTTATTGTGATTTCAAAGGTAATAAAAATAAAAAAGACGAAAGAAATAAAAAAGAGAAGGAAGGGGATTTGGTTGGTTGTCTTCTCATTTTTCTTTCCTCTTTTTTATTTTTGTCCGAAGAAACAAAATTTTATTTTGTTTTCAGGAATTACAATAGTAAGCAAACATGAAAACACCAGTCGAAAACTCCACCGGGCCATTTTTACAATACTTGCACAAAGAAACCGTTTTATTGCTACATTTTTAAGAGCTGCAACGACTCTACATGACGAAAGCCATATAACCGTCAATATTTTTGGACGATTGTTTCAATACCGAAAACTAGCCTTGAACTGATACTTTTTCCTACAGTATTGCCATAATCGTAAAAAACTATATTTTAAGATAACAGTAAATCAAAATTAAAAAAAAAACATCAACAAATTTAATAATACACTTACCTTAGATTAGAGCTTCAACTAGTTTATAAGAAGTACCTAGCACTAACGACACAGACTGTGCACTGTACACTTAATAATATAATCCACGCGCTTATCAACAAATTTGATCAAGATAATATAATGACGATTCTATACAGGTTTTCAAAGTCCATTTGTTGCAATATGAATAGAGATTCGATTTTCATACATATTCTATAAGCATATTTCCAAAAGAAAACAAAGGAAAACATAGTGCAAAAATTGACATTCTGAAGAGTTTCAGAAAACCATCAATCTTTATATTTTTAAAGTTAATTCTGTTAAAGAAATTTGAAAAAAAATCTTCTCGCTGAATAAGGATGTCTTTGCGATGACTATTCTTCATTTTTTGGTTTCAATTTTAAACGGAAACAAATAGTCAGTGCAATGGAAAATTAAGACAATGGTTGATAAAATTTCAGCGTTAGAAAGAAGAAGATTTCACAACCAGGCTTTGCAAATTGAATTATTTTTTATTTGAAAATGTTCCAAAAGATTCAACTTTTCAAACCTTACTTCAAAAAAATTTCTAATTGATTAGCTTAAAATTGGGCAATCTTGTTTTGTATTATTTTGCTCAATTCTCAATTTTAATTGTAATATCTAAAAATGGTCAGATTTTTAGTTGAAGATTTAAAAAAAAAATCATTTAAAATTTTAGAATAATCGTTAGAAAAATTTTAAGAATAGACTATCGGAAGTTGATACCGCAGTAATTAAATAATAATTTCTTTAATTTTGAATAGTTTTAATTGTATAATTCTGAATTTTCATGCTTCTCCCTCATAAGTTTTAATTTTTCAATTCAAATTGAAATCGTTTAGTTTTGAAGGATATAATTAACGATTTAAAAATTGTTAATTTTGAAACGATTTGAATTTACTTAAAATTTTGAAGGATTTTATTTTAAACATTGTCAATATCAATAAAATAATTAATAATAATAATAATTCAGCGAACAATTTTTTTTTTAGTTCTAATTAAAGTTCGGATTCATTAAAGTTTTAACGTTCCCGGGTAGACATTTTTTTATTTTCAATATTTTCCATTTAAAATTACTTGTTTTTTCGAACGTTTTATCAGTATAATTCATTTTCATGGGGTATAATTGAAAAAATTCCAATAAGAACGGTGAAAATTACGGTAAATTTACTTTTTGATTTCAGACAAATTTGTCGAATCAATTACAAATTTTGTTAATTCAATAACAATTCAAAATGCTAAAATTTCAGCAGCTTTGACTTTAAAACATTCAATTTAGTTTTCAATTTCAAATTTCCACCGCTTTAAATTGAAAGGTATTTGAATTCACAAGTTTAAAATTTTTAATTATCCACTTTTGAATACAATTTTAATTCCTATTTTAAATGATCCATCTTTCAAAATTCTAATCCAAAAATATTTCAATTTTCAACGTTTTGAAATTGTTCTATTTTTCAAATTTTAATTTCAAATCATTTAAATTCGGAATTCTTCAACTCAAAGTAAACTTGTTTAATTTTGAACGCTTTCAATTAGAAATTATACCATCTCACCTCCATATAAAATTCCTGAATTGGAAAATTCCCGAATGATAAAATTCCCGAACAGTTTATAATATTACCGAATTGAAAAATTGCCGAATAATAAAAAGGACGCCTGAAAATTCCCCAAAAATAAAATTCCCGAAACTATACAATTCCTGAATATTAAAAGAGACGACTGAAAAATGCCAATAAATAAAATTCCCGAATTGGAAAATTCTCGAATAATGAAATTCCCGAAATTATATGATTGCCAAAATATAAAAATTCCGAATTGGAAAATTCCCGACAGAAAATTCTGGATTACTAAAATTCCCGAAGAGTTTATAATATTACCGAATTGAAAAATTTCCGAAAAATAACAGGAACGGCTGAAAAATCCCAAAAAATAAAATCCACGAAACTATAAAATTCCTGATTTTGAAAATTTCTGAATAATAAAAGGGACGACTGAAAAATCCTGAACAATAAAATTCCTGAATTGAAAAATTCCCGAATAATAAAATTCCCGAATAATGAAATTCCCGAATAATAAGGTTCCCGAAACTATAAAATTCCTGAATTGGATAATTCCTGAATAATAAAAAGGACGTCTGAAGAATCCTGAAAAATAAAATTCCCGAAACTATAAAATTCCCGAATTGGAAAATTCCCGAATAATAAAATTCCCAAACAGTTTATAATACTACTTAAAATTCCCGAAACTATAAAATTCCCGAATTATAAAATTCCTTAGTAATAAAAGGGACAAATGAAAAATCCCAAAAAATAAAATTCGCGAAATTATAAAATTCCCGAATTGGAAAATTCCCGAATAATAAAATTCCCCAATAACAAAACTCCCGAACAGTTTATAATATTACCGAATTGAAAAATTCCCCAATAATTACAGGGGCGACTTAAAAATCCCCAAAAATAAAATTCTCGAAACTATAAAATTCCCGAGTTGGAAAATTCCCGACAGAAAATTCTGGAATATTAAAATTCCCGAAGAGTTTACAATATTACCGAATTGAAAAATTCCCGAAAAATAACAGGAACGGCTGAAAAATCCACAAAAATAAAATACCCGAAACTATAAAATTCCCGAGTAATAAAATTCCTCAATGATAAAATTCCCGAATAATAAAATTCCCGAAACTATAAAATTCCTGAATTGGAAAATTCCTAAGTGATAAAAGGGAGACTGAAAAAGCCCGAAAAACAAAATTCCCGAAACTATAAAACTCCCGAATTAAAAAATTCTCGAAACTATAAAATTCCCGAATTAAAAAATTCTCGAAACTATAAAATTCCTGAATTGGAAAATTCCCGAATAGTTTATATTATTACCGAATTGAAAAATTCCCGAAAAATAACAGGAACGGCTGAAAAATCCCCAAAAATAAAATTCCCGAGTAATAAAATTCCTGAATAATAAAATTCCCAAAACTATAAAATTCCTGGATTGGAAAATTCCTAAGTCATAAATGGGAGACTGAAAAATCCTGAAAAATAAAATTCCAAAAACTATAAAATTCCCGAATTGAAAAATTCCCGACTAATAAATTTGCCGAATAATGAAAGTCCCGAATAATAAAGTTCCCGAAACTATAAAATTCCTGAATTGGAAAATTCCTTAGTGATAAAAGGGAGACTGAAAAGTCCTGAAAACTAAAATTCCAAAAACTATAAAATTCCCGAATTGAAAAATTCCCGAATAATAAATTTGCCGAATAATGAAATTCCCGAATAATAAAGTTCCCGAAACTATAAAATTCCTGAATTGGAAAATTCCTAAGTGATAAAAGGGAGACTGAAAAGTCCTGAAAACTAAAATTCCAAAAACTATAAAATTCCCGAATTGAAAAATTCCCAAAATAATTTGAAAAATGTTTTTTTTTAATATTATTTATTTACTAAAAATATATCATATAATATAATTCAAAATAATAATTGTTCAAGAAATATATTTCTGGATGAAATTTTCTTTTAATTATTTTTATTTAAAATTCAAATAATAATTTTAGAAACATTAAACATTAAAAATATTTGATTATTGTATTTTTAATGAATAAATATCATTTATAAAAATAGTTTCTACTTTAAATTCGGGTTTTTTATAATTCAGGAATTTTATTATTCGAGTAGTTTAAAATTCGGAAATTTTATTATTCGGGAATTTTATAATTCGAGAATTTTACAGTGTCGGGATTTTTATTTTTCGAGATTTTTTATTCATTCTTCTTAAAAATTAAATAATTTTTTATTATATATTTTCAAAATTCAAGAATTTTTTATTGTAACTCTTTAAAATTGTAGAACTTTGAATGATAAATTTTTAAAATTAAAGATTTTTTAATCTTGACAATTTACAATTTAAGATTTCTGTAATTTTTATGATTTATATTCAAAATTTCATCAATTTGGAAGATTTAGAATTGAAAAATCTTTAATTTTGATTAAAAATTAAATAATTTTAACTTGTGAATCTTCAAAATTAAAATGTTCAAAAAAATGTTTAAAATTACATAGCTTTAAAATATAAATCTTAAAAACTGAAGAATTTTTTATTCTGTATTTCTAAAATTTAGGATTTTTCAATTACAACTTTTCAAAAATGCTGAATTTTACATTGTAAAAATTTTAAAATAAAAATTTTTTCATTTTTACAAGTTAAAATTAAAAATTTCTGTAATTTTGATCATTTAGATTTAAAATTTTATCAATATGGAAGATTTAGAATTTAAAACTTGACTTTTGATTTCAGAAATCATCAAAATTTAAAAAAATTTTACTTATAAATCTTTAAAATTCAAGAGTTTTTAATTTTGACAATTCACAATTAAAAATAATTATATTATTATATTTTGATGATTTTCATTCGAAATTTCTTCAATTTGAAAGATTTATAATTGAAAACTTGACTTTTTTAAATTGAAGAGTTTTCAATTGTAACTCTTTAAAATTGAACTATTCCAAAAGAAAATGTTTTTGTAATTTTGAGGTTTTACATTTGAAATTTTTTGAATTTGGAAGATTTAGAATTGAAAACTTCACTTTTCATTTCAGAACTCATAAAAATTTAAGAATTTTTATTCATACATTTCTGAAATTCAAGAGTTTTTAATCGTAAATCTTCAATATTTAAGAAATTTAAATTGGAAATCATGAAAATTAAAGAGTTTTTAAGTTTGACAATTCACAATTGAAAATTTCGCAAATTTTAAGATTTTTAATTTTAAAGATTTAGAATTGAAAACTTAAAGTCAATCTTCAAATCAACAAGATTTAGAATTTTTTATTTATACACTTTTTTAAAATGAATAGTTTTCAATTGTAAATCTTCAAAATTGAACTATTAAAAAAAAACTGCATCAAAATTACATAGCTTTAAAATATAAATCTTGAAAATTGGATAATTTTTTATTCTGTATTTTTAAAATTCAAGAATTTTCAATCGTAACTCATCAAAATTGCAAATCTCTCCTTTATAAATCTTCAACAATTGAAGAATTTTCAAATTACAAAATACACAATTAAAAATTTTTGTAAATTTGATGTTTTAAATTTAAAATTTTTCGAATTTGGAAGATTTAAAATTGAAAACTTTACTTTTGATTTCTGAACTCATTAAAAATTAAGATTTTTTAAGTTTGACAATTCACAATTAAAAATTTTGCAAATTCTAAGATTTTTAATTAAAACTTCTTTAATAGAAATAGGTGTTTTAAGAATGAGGTATTTTAAAAATTAGGTACTTGAAAAATGAGCTTTTTTAAAAATAAGGTATTTAAAAAATGAGGTATTTTAAAAATATGTATTTTAAAAATGAGGTATTCTAAAAATGAGGTATTTTAAAAATGAGGTATTTTAATAATTAAATATTTGAAAAATGAGGTATTTTAAAAATTAGGTATTCCAAAAAAGAGGCATTTTAAAAATTAGGTATTTTAAAAATTAGGTACTTGAAAAATTAGGTATTCTAATCACTAGGTATTTTAAGAATTAGGTGTTTTAAAATGAGGTATTTTAAAAATTAGATACTTGAAAAATGAGCTATTTTAAAAATGAGGCATTTCAAAAATGAGGTATTTTAAAAAATATGTATTTTAAAAATAAAGTATTTTAAAAATGAGGTATTTTAATCATTAGGTATTTTAAAAATCAGGTATTTTGAGAATTAGGTGTTTTAAAATGAGGTATTTTAAAAATGAGGTATTTCAAAAATGAGGTATTTTAACAATGAGGTACTTGAAAAATTAGTTATTTTAAAAATGAGGTATTTGAAAAAACATGTATTTTAAAAATGAGGTGTTTTAAAAGTGAGGTATTTTAAAAATGAGGTATTTTAAAAATTAGGTATTTTAATAATTAGATATTTGAAAAATGAGGTATTTTGAAAATTAGGTATTTTAAAAATTAGGTATTTTAAAAATTAGGTATTTTAAAAATTAGGTACTTGAAAAATGATCTATTTTAAAAATGAGGTATTTTAAAAACGAGGTATTTTAAAAATAAGATATTTTAAAAATGAGGTATTTTAAAAATTAGGTATTTTAATCATTAGGTATTTTAAAAATCAGGTATTTTAAGAATTAGGTGTTTGAAATAAGGTATTTTAAAAATGAGGTATTTAAAAAATTAGGTACTTGAAAAATGAGCTATTTTAAAAATGAGGTATTTTAGAAATAAGGTATTTTAAAAATTAGGTATTTTAATCATTAGGTATTTTAAAAATCAGGTATTTTAAGAATTGAGTGTTTGAAAAATGAGGTATTTTAAAAATTAGGTACTTGAAAAATGAGGTATTTTACAAAATTTGTATTTCAAAAATGAGGTATTTTAAAAATGAGGTATTTCAAAATGACGTATTTTAAAAATGAGGTATTTTGATAATTAGATATTTGAAAAATGAGGTATTTTAAAAATGAGTCCTAAAAAAGACGTCCCGATTTATCAAGACATGTCCTGATTTTTTATCGCTGTCCTGATTTTCTGATCTCTTGTGCTTTTTTGTCCAAAATTCAACCATTTAGTTAAAAACAATATCTTTGGTTGAAAATTCAACTGTTTTGTTGAAAATGAATTTTTTTGAGTTGAAAATTCATTTTTACGGTTTCAAAATACAACCGCTTTTTTTTCAGAAAATTCGTTTTTTTGGCATGAAAAATCCATATTTTTCATGAAAATTTTTCTTTATTGACTGCAAATTTTTTTTTGGTTGAAAATCAATCTTTTTGAGTTGAAAATTCATATTTTCGGTTTGAAAATACCACCGTTTTTTAGAAAATTGTTTTTTTTTTTGGCATGAAAATTCCACATTTTGGATGAAAATTTTTCTTTACTGACAGAAAAATCTTTTTTGGTTGGAAATTGATATTTTTGGTTTGAAAATACAACCGCTTTTTAGAAAATTCGTCTTTTTGGTATTGAAAATTCCACATTTTTTATGAAAATTTTTGTTGGTTGAAAATTGCTTATATTATTATTATTATTCTTATTATTATTATTATTATTATTATATCAATAAGCCGTTTCCCTTTCGGGGTAGGCGGACTTATTTACGTCTGAATAGGTTATGTAACCCTTTTTTGAAGGCGCAAAGCGCCTACTTGGACTAATTAAAAAAAATCATTAAGTGCATGTGACAGTCCGTCACGTGACGACTTGTTTCAAATTCGGCCACTTTATAATCTGAAAGATGTTTTTGGTCGAAACTTCAATTACTTGGTTAAAAGTTAAACTCTTGTGTCAAAAATTCATTTTTTCGTCTGAAGATTCATAATTTTAGTTAAAAATTCATCTCTTTCGTTGAAAATTTCACTATTTTGTTGAATTTTTTTTTTTGGTAAACAATAATTTTTCGGTACTTAAAATGTAGTTACTCTATTTTGTGTTGGAAATAAATCCTATTTAGTTACAAATTTAACCATTTGGTTGAAAATTCAACTACTTGGTTAATAGTTAAGGTTCTTTGTCAAAAATTCATTTTTTTTGTTGCAATCTAACCTATTTAATTAAAAATTTGTTTTTTTTTTTTGTTGAAATTTAATTTTGTTGACTGATAATTTAACTATTCCATTTTTGGTTGCGAATTTACCTATCTTAGTTAAAAGTTCGTGTATGTTTTTGAAAATTCTTCTTTTTAGGTAGAAAAATAATCTTCTTTCTTGAAAATGAGTCTTTTTGAATTTCTGATGATAAAAAAGTATTTTTCAGTCTTTTTAGTATTTTAGTCTCCTTAGTCTTTAATAGTTATTATTATTATTTTTTTTTAAATTAACCTTTTTTCAAATCGTCTTTTTAAGTTAAAAACTCAACTATTTCTTTTAAAATGTATCTATTTTAAGTGGAAATTTATTTTTTGGTTGAAAATTCCTGTATTTTGTTTAAAATTGGTCTTTCCGGTAAAAAATTAATATTCTTCGTTGAAAATTCATTTCTTCGGGTTGAAAATTTACTTTTTTTCTGCAAATAAAAATTAAACAATTGAGAAAGAATTGATCGCGGTCATTGAAATTATATGATTCGAACTCTTGAAGATAACAGTTTTTTCATTTGAAGTTATAAAAACTGAACCGCTAATCAAAACACTCAACGTAGAATAATTTTGAATTTCAAACTTTTAAAATTAAATCTTGAAAAAATGTTAATTAATAGTTTTTGCGTATAAAATAAAAGCTTTTAAAACTTTTCAAGTGAAAATTTCTTAATTAGAAGCTGTTAAACTGTAAAATCTTAACATTTATACAATGTATTCCAGTTGAAATAAAAAAATAAAATATAAATCCACGCTCTATCATTTCCAATGCTATGAATTGAAGAATAAATCAAAAAATTTATAAATTTTCAAAATTATATCAGTTTAAGCAATTTTAAGATAGAAACATTAATTTATAGTATTTGCACATTATAATTTGTTTTGAAATCTTTTTAAACATTCTCTTAAACATTTGTTTCAGAAAAATAATTTTTAAATTTTTCAGGAATCTAATAATAATAATTTTAATAAAGGAAATCGAATTTT